>JAEANM010011106.1:0-15445 GCA_017656035.1 Myanophis thanlyinensis
GTATTTCACAGTCACACTAGGAAATAAAAGTCATCACTTGTTTTTAAAATATTTTAAAGGAAAGAAAATTCCTTTGGGTTCATTTCATGAAAATAATTTTAAGGAGATAAGTGCATGCTGTATTATATAGTATTATTTCAAAGCTCTACAAAGATCTGAAATAGCAAATCAACACAAGGTTATGAATGGAAGATGATACAGAGCTTCCAAAGTCAAAGCTAATCTCTGGCACTGCAAAACATCATTAGATCTCTAATACAGATATATTAGAGAACTGATAAAACACATAAAATTAAGCCTGGAGAAAATTAGTGAATTAGTACCTAAAACCTTTAGCAAAACCATGTAAAAAGAACATATTAAACATGCATGAAGATGAAAACATCTTGGAGTTTTTAAAGATTATCTTCTCTACTTGCTTCTTTCTACAGTATTTTGCTTGCACCAAGAAAGGATTTGTTTAATCCATAGTTTATTGTTTGAGCCAGAACCTATCTAAAAATGACCTTAATAATTGTGCTTTGTTTGGTCATTCCTGTTTCCTTCCTCTGTTCTTGGTCAGTATCCAGTACAGAGCAAACCCAGATAAGACTAACTCATTTGCTCTTCCTAGGACAGGAAAATGAACAAATCTCATTGTTTACTTCTATATGCTAATCCAGAAATAATTTCTAAACAGGAAAAAATGTTTTACAGAACACAATACACCTGCATTAGAAATATAGTTATACAGATTAATTTCTCACAGGCATTCAAATAAAGAAATCTATTTGTCATAGAAGAGCTTCATAGAAGACTAAGTTATCTGAACCAATTACTAGGCCAAAATAAAGGAGTAAGACAGCAGATGTTTCTTTTATGAAATGTACATGACTGGCAAAATATATTTTACTTCCTTTCCAAAGATAAAGTCTTATTTGAGTTGAATTTGACTATGGTTATTCCCTGTAGTTCTGCTGGCAATGAAATGTAGGCTGTTTGCCATTGCTTTCATACAGAATATATTTTATCTCCCTCACTTGCAGCCATTCCTGCCTCTCAATTTGAACACTGAGTCAAACTCTGATCAGCCTTTTTGAGATTCAACCAATTGTCCAAATGTAGTCACCCATCTGTTTCTCTACAAATAAACATGTATTTGTTAAATCTAGAAAAGTAATATACTAAAATGATAGCATTGACAATGAAAAACATGATAATTGTAACATTTGACTAACAGGAACTGAGTTACAAATGCAATCTTAAAAATATTGAGTAAAAACTGAATGTTTATAAAGCATTATGAAAAATTATATCAAGAAATGGAATTTGGGAATGTTAAAATTTCAACCCTATTTTGCCAATTTAGAATTTATTGGCAAATATCTAAAACGTCTTAGAAACAGAAATCTTTTAGTAGTTGTACCTTCATTGTAGAATAGTCTTTGCTAAGAGATTAGGTAGGTCTCAACTGTTAGAGGCTCCAGAAATTTTGGATGAGTTATTTCTGAGGGCTCTATGATGAGTGATAAGAAGCCCATACGGACTGATTTAGGCATAGGTATTTAAATTTTATATAAAGTTACAACTGTGAATGTTTTATATTAAATCCTTGTATTACTCTTTATTACAATAAGCCATCAGTGTCTCATAATTACAGTGGAGGAAATACAATAAACAGCTGGTAATTATTACAGATTTCACTTTATCACAGCCTTCCAAAAATCACTGCATGAATACATGAAGCTAACTATAATTGTAGTTTGTTTTTGTTTAAATTCATGTTCTTTTCATCTTACTGATGTGATCTAAATTTAGGAAAAATTATATTTAAAACAATATTCTTATATACTTATAATTTAAAGTACTCCGCATGCTAGGAATTCTAATTCTATGAACAATTATAAGCAAAGGAATGTGCACTTCTTTCAAAACAAGAGGAATTTTGGATTGTATCTCATATTTTTCATTGATAACACTGAATATTATGCTTCATTTAATGCTAGATGCCTGCACTCATTTTATTTGCAGCCTGCACTCATATTTTATTTGCATATAAGTAACAATCAAGCATGACATATTTCTAAGCAAAATGCAAAATATGTGTGCATAGACCATTGCTGATATGATACATGTGTCACAGAGGACATGGCAGATCACTGAATGCTGGGAAAGATGAAAGGTAAGAGAAGAAAAGGATGATCAGCAGCAAGGTGGAGGAACTCAGTTACAGCAATGATGGATTCACTGACGGTCTGAAGACTTGAAGGCCCAGGTTAAGGATCAACTATCTTAGAAAAAAAATTATGCAGTTGTTAAGATCTGACATTGGCTTGATGGTACATAATCAATTCCGATCCCATGTAATGGACCTTCATAAAAATGATGAGCACCAAAACTCAAAACAAAAAAGCAGAACATTTAAGATTAGCAAAGATTTGCACATTTGATAACATTGTTTTAGAAGCTACATATAACCCATACAATCAATGTGCTACACATTAATTTTAAATTTAGAACTTTCAGTATAAAAAAGAATTTTAAGTGATTTTCCCAAAATCATTTTTTCAACTTTACAAACACATCAGAATATTCTTTTCCAGAGCACAAAACAATTGTGTAGATTTGTGCTGCATTATCAGCTTACATTTTCAGCATTGTCTCAAATAACCTAAATTGTCTCTCATTATACTATTATAGACATATGAAAAGCTTGTGACTTTCAAAGCCATATAAAATAAGCCATGTTCATTTTAAAGAATAAAACTGAAGTGTACTTTATTATCACTGCAGCATTTTCCGTGTCATTAATTGCTGTTTTAACCATTCAGTTGTCTCTAACTCTTGGTGATTTTATAGGCAAGTGCTCTCCATGCTACCCTGTCAGACACAGCTTCTTTCATTTGTTGAATGTTCATCTTTGTATCAGTTTTGATATTATCAAGCCAACATGTTCTTTGCTTGCCCCTTCCTTCTTCTTGTTCCATGACTAACTATTCCTAGCATCATTGACTTCTCAATGTCATTAACACCAGAGGTATTAGCAGAAGACTAATTTTTGTCTGTAGACTTTCAGAAGCATGTTGAAATATTAAAAGAAGAAAGCTCCACTATATCCAAACTAAAACAATCCCAAAATGGGAGGGGGGACTGGTTGAAATAAGGAGAGACATAAAGAAAAATGAAAATAAATGCAAAATTAACATTGTTCCATATAAATTTGAGATATTCAATTCTGTATTATAAGTAAACATCAGATCCAATTTCCTGAGCGGTTCAGCAATGCATGTCATAGCTGCAGTAGAAACAAATTCTTTAGAGACTCATGTGAAGAGGTATTACGAAATAAGAATTGTATTAAGCAATTCAAGTGTTTTAAATACACTCAGCCTTATCTATAGAACCAATTATAGTACAGCTACATGTCACATGACAGAAAGTAGTCATATCTGATAACTGAATTCTCCAGATTTCCTATATTTTACTTTAATTTTACATGTAAATTACCAAAGAAGTTACTGAAAGGTCACAAAACAGGATGCCATTTGTGATGTTTTCTTACTTCACAATTACCTCAATATTGCCAAGTATATTATTACCAAGCAAACCTGAACCAATAAGAAAATATGGAACATTGTAGGGTTAATAAGCAGATAAGGGAATTCCATAGCCCTTCTCTGGAATAACAAAGAATGTGGGAGTCTTTGGCATTTACCAGATGTTTGGGTAATATATAGCAGTGGAGTTTATAGAAAATCAGTGGAAGTATCATCAGTATTGCTTGCAAGATTGTATATATGTGTATGTGTCAAAAAACTCAAGATGGCAGACATGCCCTTACAATCAAAATCCTGCCTCTTTTTACAACTGGAGGAACATTCAACGAGGTGAGGGATTCAACTGTGCAGTTATATCCACTATTTTTTATACCCTCACAACTACAGAAGCCCTTGTAAAAAGGTAATGGTTGCTCCATTTTCTAGTTGTTTAAACTGGCCAATACTACTGGGCCCAACCCACAGTTAAAATGAGAAAACAAGAAAAAATAAATAAAAAACAATACAGGCAAGTTATTACAGGTAATCCTCAATTTGTGACCACAATTGGGATTGGAACTTGCTTTATTAAGCAATGCAGTTGTTAAGTAAGTTGCCCCCAATTTTATGACTTGTTTTTGCCACAGTCCTTAAGTGAATCCTACTTCCCCCACTGATTTTGGTTGTTAGAAGCCCACTGGAAAGGTTGCAAATGATGATCACTTGACCATGGGGCCTGTAACTGTTGTAAATACATGTCATTTGCCAAGTATCAAATTTCGATCATGTGACCATGTTGACAGTTGTATGTGTGGCTACTGGTTGTAAGTCACTTTTTTCAGAGCCATATCTTGGAACAGATATTAAATGAGTAGTAATAAGTCAAGGACTATCTGGAATAACTATTTTTTTGTAGAAGCAGTTTGTGATAATAGTTACCCCTGTGTTTAGCAAAACAACAGAGCCCTGGGTAAGGTATGCTTGCAAGAAATTGTTGCTTTTGCTTATGATAGATATTGTTCCTTCCTCTTTGGAGGACTAAAAAGTTTGGCATTCTGCTTCCTTCAAATATTAAGACAGCAATAATGAATACAAGTGAGTTATTAGAAATGGTGGCAACTGTTATTTCTGACCATTGCTGCTTCCCTAATACAGTAATGAGTACCAACCATGTGTAAGACCAAGGTCCATTTGAGTAGGACTCCTCAAATGTAGGGCTACTATAGGAGCAAGAAGAATTCAGGAAAAGGTGCTGTTGCATTCATGTTAATAATGGAACTGGCTCTAAACCAATAAGAACTGAAAGATGGACTTCTGATGTCCCTCTTATACTATCTACCATTTTTCTTCCCAAAAAGACCCTTCAAGATATTATATACCGAGCACAGAAACTCAACTCTTGTACAACACAGGCAAAATGAAACCGAAGTTTACCGCTGAACTCCATAAATGTGTTGTAGTGTGTTGTTCACGAACTGACACAAAGATGAAAAAGGATTCCAAGCAGCCTTCAGAATCTAAAACGGGATCAAAAAGCACAGGACCATTTTTTCAGACACTCTCAGAAAAGCTTTCCCACTCCTCCGTACTCACTCATGTTCTGCAATATCAGGTAAGTAAGCTGCATCTTCTTGAGAGGGATGAGCCATAAAAACAACATCTAGGCTATCAAAAGCCCCAGCTTTAATTAAGTCTATTTTGCCTCCTCCATCTTCTTCAGCAGGGGTACCCAGCACTGTGACCTAAAATGAGAAAGTGACAAGACATCAGGATCTGGAAAAAAAAAACAAAAAAACCCCAGACCAAACCAGGCCAAGGGAATCCCAGCCAGGGAAAGCCCGTTTACTGGGATGCATGTGCTTCTCTCTTCAACACTACACTCATTCTGGCAACATTTTGAAAATGCATGGCTTTCTAGCTAAAGATAAGAGATTTACAAAACAACAACAGGAGGAAAGGGAGATATGCTCAAAATCTAAAATTAACATTTTCTAATCCCATGGGCTCCCTAGCATTAAAAGAACTAAGATGCCAAATCACTTAGGCTGTGTGGTTTCTCTGTGTCACATAATATATGTGGGGTACACGCATAATCTTTATTTATTTATTTTGTCATGTTTATGCGGTGTATATTGGAGGTGGTGAGTCTTCTCCAGCTGTATGCAACGAAATTTCATTTTTAACGCCCGCTTAGTGTACATTTCAAGGGGCAATAAAGTTATTTTGAGCTTCTCACCTTAACAGCGGGCGCCTGGCGAAGGGGGCCGGCGGGGTTCTGGCGGAGGCTTTCCAGAGCGCCCTTCAGGCCCAGCGCGGCGGCGGCTCCCACTTCGGCGATGAGGTTGTGCCCGCAGGCGTGCCCGATGGAGGGCAAGGCGTCGTACTCGCACAGGAAGCCCAGCCGAAGCGGCGGCGGCTGCGGGAGAGCTTGGCTGGCTTCGGCGGGAGAGCGGGACGCCCCGTCCCACTTCCAGTCCGCCCGGAAGGCCGTTTCTAACTTGTAGCTGCGTTGCACCGACCAGGCGCCCGAGGAGGAGGAGACGGGCAGGCCGGCGAAGAAGCGCGTCAGGGCGGCATGAGCCTGGTGCTCCTCGAAAGCCAGCTCCGGGTGGCTCCATATCTCCCGGCTTAGCTCGCCCAGGCGCTGCGAAGACTCGTCGATGCATTCAGCCGCCCACCGCTTCCATTCCTCCAAGCGCGTCTCCGGGGCGGACGACGCCTCCCCTGCTTCGTTGGGTCTCATTGCAACGGTCGGACAAAAAGGACGAAGGAACGGAGAAAATAAAACGGAGCAGAGGGGGACTGTTGTCAGCTTTCTGAGGGGAGGAAAAATAGTAGGAGTAATAATGATGCTGCTGCTGCTGCTGCTGCTGCATTTAAAAAAAAAAAAAAACCGCCTAAAAAGCAACCAGCATCCGCGAAACTCGCCCAGCAGTCTGAACTTCACGGTGCTCAAGAGGCATCTTATATAGCCTCGTTTATTTCGCAACTCTTTTCCTGGAGCCTGCTGGGAATAGTAGTTTTTTTTTTTTTATAAACTGAATACTGTACAAGTATTTCTGAACTGGACTTCTGCCACAATTGCACCACTGAAGTACTGAAACTGTAAACAATATAAAAGAAAACATGAGGTAAGATTCTCAAAGCGGCGGATTGCAATGTTATGCCTTTTAATCTATCCGGAGGGTTTGCCTTCTGACAGCCCGACTTTTTGACACTGTCGACACTTGTCTTTCTACGTATTCTTCACAACAACAGGAGGCGTTAATTTCAAAAACACGTTTCTGAGCTACAGCTTTGAGCCTTTGGAGCCTGCCCGGTATTCTTAGAAAATTTCAGCTACTTCTAGTTGTATGGTAAGTCATTGCAGAACAAGGTAAACGAACATTGTTTATACAAACGTTTCCCTGAAACGGAAAACATTGGGGATATTTTTATGTCGTGCGTCGCACCAGACAAACATCTGTAATTTTTGTACCGTGGGTGTGTAAAATTCTGTAACTTTCGATTGGTTTACAAAAATACCATGTTAGGTTCACATAAGGATCCCATAACGCAGCCTAACAACAAGCGAATGGCCGAGAAGACTCAGCGGGAGCGCGCAACCCACCACACTTTTTCAGTTCGGGGCAGGGGAGGGGGGGGGCTTTCACGTCATTTTCCCGACAGAACTACAAGTTCCATCACCCTTTGCGGGAGAGAGGGTGGGGGAAAAAGGGCGCGTGCGCTCGCGACGTCTCGTCCATTCTTAACGGTGGGCTAACGGTTCCCTTCTTAGTGCCGGTACCTCCGGGCTCGGGCGTTCGTTGAATTAGTGTCCCCTGGCCGTTTCGACTTTGGGAGGATGAGCCGCCGAAGAAGGGCAGCCTTGGGAGGGTGGAGGGGCGACGGTGGGGTGGGGGAGTCGTGTCAACGCCAGCAGGAAGGGAGAAGCCGGCGGAGCAATGTTTAGTCGCAAGATAAGACGGAATCTCGATAGGGAGAGGGGGAAAGGAAAGCTCCCCGCGCGCAGCCGCAGTTGGATTTCCTACCCTTTGCAAGTCGCGTTTTAGCCGAGCGGAAGGTTCGTCTCCTGCAGGTGCTGGTGCAGATCTCGTCCTAACGAGACTGAAACGAAAAAAAAATTGAGCAGGCAGGACACTTGTTTCTAGGTCGTTTGGCATTGCCATCACTAAAATAAAAGTAAAAATAAATCATCAGCTATGCTTGATGCTGTCGGAAATGGCTCCAACCATTTAAATAAAAACCAACTTGGATTGGTTAAAACAAAAAGACTTTATTGCAATAAAGTAGTTGTGAAGCAAAGAGAGAGAGAGAGAGAGAAAACCTGGGAAGTTTTTTAGCCCAACCGTAGCAGGAATCCTCAGACAATTCCCAACAAATGGCAGTCTGACCCTTTGTTGAAATTTTCACTGATAGAGCATCCACCACTTCAGGAAGTAGGCTTTACAGTGCTTAAAATTCCTCACTTTATTAAGGAAATTCTTCCACAAAAGTTTGGATCCCATTCTGTAAAGATTGGTTCTTGCTTTACATTCAGATGGCAAGCATAATAAATTCATGCCTTCTTTTCTTGTGACAGCCCTTATTGAAAGTCTACTATCAAGCCTCCACAGAGGGGAGTTTTTAGGCTAAACATGTCCAGTTCTTTTAACCATTCAGCACAGGAGTTAGCTTTCAAGTCCTTCATTTTTTCTCTCTCTTCTCTGTACTGGTTCCAGGTCTTCAGCATCCTTCTTGTATTGTGCTGACCAGAACAGGGCATAACATTTTTGGTGTGGCCTGACTAACGCAGCATAGAGTGGAAATACTACTTACCATAATCCGAACACTACAAATCTTTTGATACATCCCAAGGTTTCATTTGATCTTTTGACAACTGCACTGGACTTAATTTGTGGTCTACCAGGATGCCTAGATTCTTCTAATAAATACTAGGGCCAAGCTACATACCAGTGTGTGTGTGTGTGTGTGTGTGTAAATGAGGTGATGAGAAAGTGACCACAGTAACAATTATCACTACAATATTATACTGTACGTAAGGAAGTGGAGAAGGAAATATATTACGTTTTAATCAGATAGAGAAATTGCACTGTGGGATCTTTTGTGCTCTCTAAGCTTGGTTGTTTTCTTGGAGATGTTTCATTTCCCAACTAGGTAACATCATCAGTATGTGTTTATAGCAACTTTTATTTCTTACACTTTTTTCCAGGCTGTGAATAAGTTAGCAAAAGTTATGAATCATAAGAATCCAACTGAACCAATCACTGACACAGATGTCAGAAGAAAATAAAAGAACAAGAAACTGCATAGTGAGTCAAAAACTGAACATGAAAAAGGCACCTATAACTAAATATGAGGAAAAGATTGATAAAATTGAGCTGTAAGTATATGATAGTACTCCATCATAGAAAAAGAGACTGTCTATATGAATATTTTGTGTATTCACAAACTTGGTTGACATTGCAGTTCTTCAATTTATGTTGTATTCTTTAAAATAATTAAAGATCTCTCCCCAGTCTAGTATCCCTTCAATAGCAGGACACTAATGTCTATGAGGCAAGGAATGATGAGAAGTTTAGTGATAACATATCTGAGGAGGCACTGTCTCACCTCTTTCTAGTCTCCTATTTTTACTATGCTACCCAAGTGAACTAAAATAGAAGATACTTAATTCTTTTCATTTTTTTTCAGTTCCCAGGGTACTTAGTTTTTAGTGGTTTGAATCAAGAGATTACTGTTAGAACAACCTCTGTAAGCAAGAATTTTATAACACATTAAAAATTAATTTCAATTGTGCTTTTATAGCAAATAGAAGATAGCCAGAATCAAATCAAAACTACAAATGATTCTGGAGAGAGGTTTAGAAGAGCTTTGCTCATAGCTCCAATCAATACCTGTTAGTGAAAGAAAAATGAACGGTGATTTCCCTGTTAAGATTTGTCCTTCTGTTTTTGGGAAAGAAATAGACATGTCAATTGCTGACTTTTTATTATAGGAAGTTACAATTGGAAATTAGGAAGTTACTAAATTGCTTATTTTCCTCCCATTTTTTTCTTTTATTTGTATATTGTACCATGTTAGTTTTTGCTTTCTGTACTAGGTATGTTTCATATTGTATTTTTTTTCCCTATGGAAACTGTTGATTGTTGATTTTTTGGAGTGGCATAGAAATATGTTTAATGAACAAGTAAGGACTAACATACTTAGTTTGAATTACCGGTTAGGATGTAGTATCTTTTGTAGGAGGAGAAGCCATAGTCACATGTTTTGATTATGTATTCAGCAGGAAACTACTTGGACTTTATTAAAATAACATTTTACATACTTTTATCTTGTAAAAGTTATACAAAATTTGGTAGTACATACCAAATCAGTTTTGAATGCAACATATACTGACATATTGTTTAATAATATATACACTATTTTATTGTAATAAACAAAATAAGGAACAAGTCCACTCACATATGGTACAGAGAATGTATTTTGATATATTTTTGTTTCATTGTGAATATGGTTAATTTCTGTGATTCTGAACACTATAAACAAACTTCATCCTTTAATACAGGGGTCCCCAACCCCTGGTCTGTGGCCTAGTATCAGGCTGCAGCCCGGCTGCAACTGAGCTGCGCAAGTGGTGGGCAAACACACAAAGCCATTTGGAAAAAGTGGTAGGCAGGTGGGTAGATGTGCAAAACCATCCCCTCTTTGCTGCCGCCACCTCCTGGTCCATGGAACCAGAAAGGTTGGGGACCGCTGCTTTAATAAATTTGTTTGAATGTTAAATTGATAAAACAATGCAGAAAATAACACTGTGTATTTGCTCTTTTTTCAAGCCACAATTCTTGGATGATTTAAGATTTACAGTAATCTTGGCACTGTTTTTTATATGCCAAAATGTATATGCTGTGTTAAAACAAGCAGTCTAAATTATATGAATCCCTAATATCTTTGCAATTTTAAAATAGTCACTGATTTCAGCATAAGTAGGTTTCAACAGCATATGGTCAGATTTGCATAAACACAGTAGAAGTTTTCCTGTTTTGGGAATTGGGGAAAAATCCATTATACTGACACGTAAGTGGATGAAACAGTGCTTTCAGAAAGCTTTAAAAATCAAAGTTTGCATAAGAGTACAGTTGAAATTCTTAAAGTCCAAGGTGAGAGCTACTGATTTAAAAGGGAAAATGTCTGGAAATGCTACTAGATTAAAGATTCATGTTTGAGTGTTCCATGGTTATTTTACATTTTTATTACATATCTGTAATGCTGCTACAGCAAACTCTTCCATGTTTGAGATGAGACACAAACTGATGTGTACAGGCAGATTCTAAGAATATTGCCAGAACTTCCTGGGTATATCTATTCAAAAACTTTTAACCAAATATAACATAGACAAAGATGAGATGCCATGTTTATTGGACAAATATTAAATAATCATGATGGTGCCTTAATCACTAGAGCAAATTGGGTCTCACTATCCTGGCTTTAAAAACATATTTTTCGTATTGTTAAGGTAAAAATGGAGCACGTTGGCATTTTTGCAACAGGTTTTGCAATATATTTTCCCGGATAATGGTAACTATGGCTGAGCTTACTGGAGTGAAGATGAGTGGACACATAAGGGAACAGGACACAGATGATCTGGAAGGGGATCTCCAGAATGTGAGAAAGAACATTTGCTTGGAATCCAGGAGGTAGATGAGGCAAGTATTCCCACTGATGGAAAAACCAACCACCCACAAGCTTTGCCAAGCCATAGAACTGAAAAGGAAAAAAAGCTTTACTTCCAAGAAAGCAGCAGCAGAGGGTAAAAACACAGCACATTGAACTTCTCTTTGGCAGTTTTCATTCTGTTTCTACTCCCAATTCTTCACACACTAATACAAAGCTAACTTTTGATTACTTTCATTTCTATCAATTCTGTCAGCTTCAAAGGCAGGGAGTAATTATCAAACTAATTACAGTACCTCTTCAATTGATAAGGTTTTTTTTTTGTGGAACTCAAAATAGTATCTGTTCTCAGAGTTGCTATAGCTCCTGGAGTTGTAACAATCTCCTGCCTCCAATCTGCACAAAATAAAAAAATTATAGTTCTATATATAGAAAGTATAGTTAGAAAAACGAGGTAAGAAGAAGAATTTAAAGATCAAAAGCTTAAGTGAATATAATTGTAAATAGCAACAGCACTAAGACTTACCGCTTTATAGTGCTTTACAGCCCTATTGCCCCCAACAATCTGGGTCCTCATTTTACCCACCTCGGAAGGATGGAAGGCTGAGTCAACCTTGAGCCTGGTGGGAACCGGCAGTCAGCAGAAGTACTGCAGTACTGCACTCTAACCACTGTGCCACCTGTATATAAGCAACCCTGGTGCAAGAATTGAGAGTTTGGTATAATGATTAAGGCATCAGACTAGAAAACTATGATTTTAGTTCCACTTTAGCCAGCTGGGTGATCTTGGACCAGTCATACACAGCTGTAGGAAGCAGGAAAGAGCAGAATACAACCTTGCCAAGAAACTGCAGAGTGTAGGCACCCAGGCACCAGGCATCAGTACAGACTGGGCTTTAAAATCTCAGAAAATGGTAATGAATCAGATTTCTGAGAACATTAGATTTTAGATATTCATCTTTGGAAGAAGTGAGGCAGGAAGCCAAAGGCTCTTAATTCTCAACTGGCTGCCCAGATAGAAAGGCAAAGAAAGTTATTTCAGCCAATATCCCAATTAATGTAATGCTTCCAAACTGATCTTTTTTGGAGGCACCACCACTCACTAGTATAATTCAGCATGCCATTTGAAAAATCCAAGACTAGAAAAGAAAAATATCTTCATATGGAATAATCTTTTAGGAAAATTGGTCTTTTGTGTTTTATCAATGCTTTAAAAATATGGAAAGAAATGGGCAACATGAGCAGTTCTGAAGTATCTCCTACATTCTATTGTACTGCCCTTTCAATTTTTTGTGTCTCTACATAGAATTATTTGACTTGCATTGATGTCATAGTGGACTTTGTTAATTAGGAATGTCATGGCTTTTCCCTTTGCCACTGATACTATCTAAGCAACTTAGGAACACCTTGAAGATTTTCAAAGAAAAGAATTGAGTTCAATATTTAGACATCTTGCACAGTTTCAGATAATTAAACATTACTGATTTCCCCTTATTGCAATTCGCAGAATTTACCAAAATATGCTTCAAAGGATAGGGGGTATGTATGTACGTATTGGAATACTTGAGAGGGTTACAGGACAAAGAAATATTTTTTAAAATGCTCTTTATTTCCATAGAAAGCTTCAGCAAATCAAAAAATCCAGCACTAAAGAAAAGATAGCATCCAAAGTCATTATTAGCATTAGATTTTCCCATGCTATATAGCATATCAGGCAGCAAGGGGATCTCCTGTATTTCCAGTTTTGGGCAAATTCTTCAGAATTTTCCCATGTGATGTTTAAAGTCCTTAAGTCTGAACATCCTTCACCATTTATAAAAAGGACTGACTAACAGTCTCTTGTAGAATTCACAGCAGAAATTACTTCTCAGTTTAGAGGTTTGGTTCTTATCCTACATTCTTTCTTCTTTCAGCTGTTCCCATTAGGAGTCACCACAGCAAATCAACTGCCTCCACCCAACTCTATCTTCGGCATCCTCCATTCTTGCCCTAATCACCTTCATGTCCTCTTTTAGCACATCCATATATCTCCTCTTTGGCCTTCCTCTTGGCCTCTTGCCTGGTAGCTCCATTTCCAACATCCTTCTACCAATATGGCCACCCTCCCTCCTCTGCACATGTCCAAACCATCTCAATCTGGCCTCTCTGACCTTGTCCCCCAAACAGCCGACCTGAGCTGTCCTTCTGATGTGCTCATTCCTAATCCTGTCTACCTTGGTCACTCCTAAAGAGAACCTCAACATCCTCATCTCTGCTACCTCCATCTCTGCCTCTTGTCTTTTCCTCACTGCTACATACAAAATAGCTGGTCTCATTATTGTCTTGTACACCTTTCCTTTGATTCTTGCTGACACTCTTCTGTCACACAACAATCCTGACACCTTTCTCCACCCATTCCAACCCGCCTGCACTCCCCTTTTCACCTTTTTTCCACACTCCCTGTCACACTGGACTGTTGACCCCAAATATTTAAACTCTTGCACCTTCTTGACCTCAGCCCCCTGTAACCTCACTGCTCTACTTCCCTCCCTCTCGGTCACGCACATGTATTCTGTCTTACTATGACTGGCTTTCTAATCTAGCCACAGGGGTTGCAAGCCAGTGACTTCTGTGCCGGTCCCAAGCCCAGATAAATAGAGAGGGTTGCGTCAGGAAGGTCATCCAGTGTAAAAACATGCCAAATCTAAATATGCAAATCTTATCCTACATTCCTATTTATGTTTATTCAAAATTCTCACTGAATTTAGCATAGGCTGTGCTACATTTGATCATTACGATTAGAATAAAGGTGTATTCATCCCACATTCTGAAATCGTTTTTAAAGTAGCAATTTATGTAGTCATCTAGCCATCATTGGGGCAATTGATCTCCAAGGACAGGCTGTTGGAAGGAATGGGTGATGCTATGAATCTCTTTCTGACAGTTGCATAACTCTTAAAGAGATAAAGGCCTAAGAAAGTATATTTTACAAAACAACTGTTCTGCTTCTTTTCCATTACAGTTGCCAAAGAAAAAGGTTTTGGCTTCTGAAAAACCAAAAGAACAAATACTTCTAGTTAATCGCCCATTATGTAATTTTTGTTGCAGAGACTGAATCCTTCCAATATATGAAAAATTACATGTTTTACAGTCTATTACTGCCACCTTATGTGATTTCATGCCACCGCACCTCAAACCAGAGGTTAAAATACTGCCATTTCCCCATCTTAATGAATAGCTTCAGTATAGATGGTTGCAGTGATAGAGAAAAGTATACAGTATATAGTGTAGAAGGTGGAGCTACCACACAATAGTTACAACTTTTCTTAAACCTATGATAAAATGCCATTGTATTTCTTCCTCTTTTCTCCATGTCTGTTAAAGATGCAGGAACATTGCCTGCTTTCATATAATATCCTAGGACATAGTTTTACAAAGAAAATTGTTTAAGCATCATATCCAGCACCCAGCATCTGGGCTCTCAGAGAATGTTCCATAATCCTGGGAAATGATGCAAGGGTTAGATTTTTCCCTTCCTGAATAATTGTGTAAAATAAACTGAACACTGAGACCTAATATTGCATATTGGGTATCTTTCTTCTGGTAACCATAGCCTATAAAGAGAGTTGAGAATGCTGTTTTAGGTCCCCAGTTGCCCCCGGTAAAAATCAGTGTGGAATTGAGAGTGATGTGTTATGATGTGTTTACAGAGGTGGGAGAGAGAGAATGGATAGGTGACTGCCTTGGACTAGAGATTGCTGGATTCTGAAGCAGAAGCAATGCAGAGTCACATCACCTAGCTGTTCACTATGTATGTCCTTTTGGTATTGGGTGGGGTTCTTTCTTACAGAATAAGAATTAGAGTTGATAAGAATCTGACAAAAATCAGAGGGAATTGATTTGCTGGGTGGCATGAGGGCAGAAAATATGGTAATGGGTTGTAAAAATCTGGTGGGAGATAGGGGGTCACTCTAGCAGATGATATGAACTTCTATGAACTTATGGACTTCTAAATTCCATTTATTTATTAAACAAATTTATATAGCCACATAGCTCATGCATATCTATGAAGGTATGAACTTCTACGAAATTGGCTTTTTATACCAATTATGTATTCCAACGCTTTGGACCCTATCCCAATATCTAGTCATTGGTAACACTGTTGCCCTTAAGGTGACCATATTTTGATTTCCAAAAAAGAGGACAATCGAAAAAAAAAATCGAAAAAAAAAGCGCGGCCTCGAGACACATATTCCCTTCTTTCTCTCCCTTCTTCC
>JAEANM010011107.1:0-15445 GCA_017656035.1 Myanophis thanlyinensis
TCAACTCCCAGAATTCCTGAGCCAGCATGGCTGGCTCAGGAATTCTGGGAGTTGAGGTCCACGAGTCATGAAGGAGCCATAATTGCCCACCCCTGACCTATACTATCAAAAACTTATTATTAAATCAACCTCTTCATTCTTCTGTGTTTTTAGCTATTTACACCTCTGCAATGGATATGCTGGGAGGAGCTGGTGTGGAAAAACAATGCAGGAAAACAGACATTTTAGCAGATGCTGCCTATTGTATTTTATCAAAGCCAAAAAGTTTCACCGGGAACTTCATTATTGATGAAGTTTTGTTGAGAGAAGAAGGGATTAAGAACTTTGATGTATATGCAGTCGCTCCAGGTAATGTGGATGTAATTTTTAACACACTAAATTGTGTACTACACCAAAATTACTACAAATTATAGGTCAGACCCCTAATTGACACATAACTGCTAACATAAATCACACTGATTTCAGTTGTTCCACTTTTATGTGTTGCTAAGTCTGTACCCAGCCCAAAACATTTCTAGTTGTATTACCTTGATTATAACAATATTTTCAATTTAAAAAAAAAAAGACTTTTAATTACAGGTAGTCCTTAATTTACACCAGTTTGATGAGTTCAAAGCTAGCTTGTAACATTGTTAAATGTTGGGAAAAAAAGCTGTTAAAAGCTGAAAAAAGTGACTTATGACCAGTTTTCACACTTATCACCAGTTTTCACACTTACGACTGTTGCATGGTTCCCCATGGTCACATGATCAAAATTCAGATGCTTGGAAACTGGCTCATATTTATGACGGTTGCAGTATCCCAGGGTCATGTGATCCTGTTTTGTAACCTGACAAGGAAAGTCAATGGGGAAGCCAGATTCACTTTACAACCGTGTTACTAGCTTAACAACTGCAGTGATTCACTTAATAACTGTGGCAGGAAAGGCCGTAAAATGGGGCAAAACTCACTTAAAAACTGTCTCACATTAAGCAACGGAAATTTTGGGCTTAATTGTGGTTGTATGTCGAGGACTACCTGTATTTCAGCAATTCCTATGACATCTACTCATTTTTCTTTGGGAAAAGTGGGAAAATGCTTTGGGAAAAGTTTTATGTATGGGTGTATCTGTATATAATATCACAAACAAAATCACAGACCGTATCTCCCTTTACAGGTAATCCCCAGGTTACGAGCGACTTAGTGAACATTTGAAATTATGCAATAAGCACCCTCTAGCGTTTATGAACAAGTCCCGAAACTATGAATCTTGCAACACCATGGCAGTTGGTTGCCCTTACAAACAACCGCAGAGGCTCTGCAACATTTGTCTTGCATGTTGCAGGTTGAAATGGAGCTTCCGAGGGGTGGATGTGCCCCTCTGACACTCCATTCGGGCTTCGGTGGGCCTCCCCCGGCACATTGCAGGCCAAAATGGAGCTTCCAATGTATAAGATTCACTCTCACAAATCCGTGGTGTACAAATGGAATGGGCACACTCCATTGCATTCGTAACTCGAGGACTACCTGTACTACTAATTGAAAAACAAACTTGCCAATTTTCAGCAAAATATGGTCATGTGACCACAGGATGCTGCAAATGGCTGTAAATGCAATTGCATTGTTGACACCCAACAGGTTTTCCTCAAATTATTCCATCTCAGATTCAGGATAATAAAAACAAGGACAAATAGTCTGAAAAACAACTTCTATCCCAGAGCAGTAACTATATTGAATTCTACTGTATAGTACAATATGAATGCAATATCGGAGGTTTTCAATTGTTAAGAATGTGTCTGTTTTTTATTTGTGTTATAATGTACACTGAAGATGGCATTTAATATCGTTGTACAAGGTGCAATGACAGTAAACTAAACTAAACTCTCCCATGAAATTCTGTGTCCTAGACAATTGGTCCCAAAAATAATTCTGATGCACTAATGGGTTCCTTGTATGTGTGTTTACATTTGTAAATCATAGCCCATTCTGGTTTCTGAAATGGATCTTTGCAAATATTTAAAGATGTGTATGCACGTATAATTGCATTTGTGTGTTTGCTTTAAATAACACCAATATTTACCGCACTGGATTTAAATTAATAGTTTGATATTATCATACGAAGGGTAAATCTTTTTTTTTAACTATTATTTCTGTTTGCATTTTAGGTTATCCTTTGATACCAGATTTTTTTTTAGATGTGGATCCTGATACGATAGCAATGAAAATGGAAGCGCAAGGTAAAGAATCTACTTTGTCTCTATCACTTGCTAAACCAGGATTGACGAAGGGGAAGTGGGAAAGGCTCCTACTGTCCCTCATTATTTCCAGTCTTCTCCAGATCAGTCCTGGAAAGAATTCTGGAATTATGCAGAACATGTAAAATCTGCAAGACTGGGAAAAGTGGATTGATTTGGGTATTGGACAAACTCATTTGGATATAAGCCAATGACTAGTTCAGACAATATGGTTTGTAGAATATGATGTAGGGTAAGAGCCGTGGTGGTATAGTGGTTAGAATGCAGTAGTGCAGGCTACTTCTGCTGACTCCCAATTGCCAGCAGTTCTGTAGTTGACTCTGTTAACCGCTTAGAGAGGGCTGTAAAGCAGTATATCGGTCTAAGTGCTATTGCTATTAATGGCACTGGAGATAGTCTTTGCTCCTGTGGTTTGAGTCCTAGCAGTGGGTGGCACGGTGAGCTCCTGTTACTTACCTCAGCTTCTGCCCACCCAGTTCTATGCAAGTAGATAAATTGGTACCACTTTGATGGGGAAATGAGCCGGCACTTCATGCAGACGGTTAGACTCCTGCTGGCACTGGATCTTCCCAGTTGCAATGCCTATTTGTGAGGTTGCTTCGGTGGAGGACGAGGGCCATGGATGACACTGCAGGAAAGCCTTTTGTCTTTCTGGTGCAGAGCTAGCTCATCACCCTATGCCACATCTTGGAAAATGTGCGGATGTGAACCAAGCAAAGCTAGCAGTCAGCCAAACTACTATTCTGTATTAACCTTGTAGTCTCCTGGCTAATGTAACATTGCCATATGCTAAATTAATTAATTAATTAATATAGGACAAAGCCTTTTTTGTGCCTAATTGTGGATCGTTGGTTGGTTAAGTAAAACTGGCATAACTCTATCTTGTTTATTTTAATTGTAAATAAAGATGTGCTTTCATTGTTATCAAGCTATGTTGTATCACCAAACTGTCGCCCTTTAATTTAGTTTGTTCTCGTGTGATGGTGTTTTATGATTGCTGGTCTTTTTTTCTGTTCAATAGAAATTCTAAGAACACTCTTGAAATTGAGGAGAAAATCTTGGTCCTGAATACAGAATGGTAGAATCGGACCGAATTAAGAATAGGTCTCTGTAGAAATTTTAAATCATCCTTTACTAAAAGACAAGCACTAATTTTTACTTCTTGCTGATGGTCCTATAGGAGCTTCTCCAACCTTCAAAGAAGAAAAAAAAGATATTGTGAAAAATGAAGTTCCTGATAAAACAAAGGCCGAAGGACCCGATAGAGACAAACTACATGTACACTTCGCTGCAGATAAACCAGCAGGGCCCGTAGCAGAAACATTTAAACTTATAAAAGGAATGATAAATGAAGATATTGTAAAGGCAACTCAAGGAGTTTATCAGTTTGAATTGTCCGGTAAGGATTCTATACACACGTTAAAACATTGCATTGTACTGGATGGCCTCGTGTAACTAAGCGTTTAGGAATCCACTAAACAATCTATTTCCTAAAGTTGGGTCATTTCAGAGATATTTCCTTAATTGAACAGGGAAACAGAAAGACCACATGTAGGCAAAATGCAGTGGGAGCAGGTATGACTTCTGACTTCCTGCCGGCTTCCCCATTTATTTTGCTTGCGGTAAGCCAACATGGAGAAAGTCAGGGAAAGCCAGCAGGAAGCTGCAGGTTCAAGGCCAACAGGCAGGTAGATAGCCACCACCAGGTGGAGAAGGAAACAAGGGGTTATGGTGGAGTGTAGGTCAGGAATTGGGGGGTAATGGTAAATGAGGGGTGGCGTGCAGGTTTGGAAGGGTGTGTGGGTGTGTGCGAGAGATGCTGTGTAGATGCAAGAGATGCTGTGTAGATCGGTAGACTGGGTGGGGAAGTGGAGCTGTTCAAGAAGGTTGCATGAAGGTCATGGGGCTGTGTGAGGTATGCCCTATGGAAGTGGTGGTGAACCTTTTACTTACCGAGTGCCGAAAAGTACGTGCTTTGCATGTGCCATCCACACCTGTGGATGTGACTGCTCCACATGTGCTGCATGTGCAACCATACCATCTGCACATGCATGCAGCTTTTGCACATGCAATGCACGCACACTGCTCGCAGGCACTCCTGCACACATGAGCAATTGTGTGTGCGTGTGCAGGAGACCTCTGAAGACCAACTGGATTTCCTGCTGCAATCACATGCATGCACAGCAGAGGCCCAAAGACCAGTTGGTCTCTGCAATCACGCATGCGTGCATGCGCAATTGCATGTGCATGTTCAACAGGAGGCAAGTTGGCCAACAGCTTGTATGCCCAGCAAGATGGCTCTGCGTGCCACCTGTGGCACCCATGCCATAGGTTCGCCATCACGGCCCTATGGTTTTAGAGGGTGCAGGTAGGAAAGGGTGCTTAGAGGTGCTTAAGAGTATATGAAAGGTACTGAGCAAGTCGGACATTGCATGGTGGGGGAGCAGCGTTGGGTACATGGGGATAATTCAAAGGTGTAATAGGTCAGGGAAGGCACATGCAGGGCAGCATGGATGGGAAAGAGTGGGGGGATGTCATGCAAGAGAACTACGTGGAGCATGTGGGAGAGGTGCAGATCAAGAAGGATGCATGAAGGTTTCAGCAGTTACTAAACGAAGCGGTTGCTAAATGAGGACTACCTGTATGGTGAAATCAGTAGTCCTTGACTACCTTACGACTAACTTAGATCCCACTGATGTATGCGCACATGCCCTGCATGACTGAATTTGGATCAAAGTTTATATGATATATAAACTCTTTTAAATAATACTGTTGCTAAGTAGCTGAAAAGCTTATTTAAGCCCTGAAACTGAGAGGAAGAGCAGGATACAAATCTAAATTGCACAGGAAATCAAAAGCTGGAATTGAAAGTGATTTAAAAGCTATTTAAATAATTACCAACAGAAGTAGGAACACATACAATTGGCTTTTAGTTGTGTTCTCTCTCTTTCTTTTTTAAACAGGTATTTCAGTGAAAATTGCTCAAATGTTGTATTGAAGTTGTTTAGCTTGTAAATGAAAGAAACATGCCACTAATTTATCTCCTTATACATGGATTATTATTCTTGTTTTAGGTGAAGAAGGAGGAACATGGTACATTGATCTTAAGAGCAAAGGCGGCAGTGCAGGAATCGGTGAGGCACCTGGAAAAGTCGATGTGATTATGAACATGTCTGGTAATGACTTTGTAAAAATGTTTTCAGGTAAGTATCTTGAAAATGTTTACCCTTACCTAAAAAAAGGGCACGTGCCCAAGATTTTGTGGAGAACACCCCAACCTGCACTCCCTATAGAGTCAGTGGAATAATAACTGCAGTATTTCTAGCTGCAATGTGATTGTAGACCCCCAATGCATCTGGAAGGTGCCAGATACATTGAGAATATCATAAAATTGAAGTATAAGCATCTTTTACCATAAGTTGAGGCAGAGCTAGTTCACCGTGGTTTGCAACTAAAGCATCCTGTAATCTCTGCTTACAATGATTTTCCATTAAAGAGAAATTTGGCTACGAATCCACAACTCGACCTTATAGTTTGTTGTTTAGATTTTGGTTAATTTGATGAACTCTGCTGTTACTGGATATCAAAGTTCTCATGTTTGTTTTAGAAGGCCGGAATTATTCAAGTTGGATTTCTCTTGTTTTACTAATAACATTTCTGGATATCATCCCCGCAGCCCCTATAAATTACTGTTAAAAAGCGTACATAGTACATAGTAACTCTTGGGTGTTTTCCCATATTTCATATTTAGTTATACTTATTCACTGATATTGTAGCTGCCCGTTGAGAAGCAAAAGCTTTTGTCTTTATGGATTTGCTTGGCTCTTGTTGAGAAGTTTTCAATTAAAAATGAGGGTTGTCTTAAAAAAAAAAAAAAAGGTTTACCCTTATTTAATCAGATTTTTCTTTCCAATCCTTCATTTGGGTTATTGTTTTTTTAAATAGTTACTATTTTTAGAGATAGCTAACTATACTGTGGGAACGGTATAGAATTTTGTGCTCAATTGATAGAGGTAATCTGAAATTGTACAGGTTGGTACTAAACTCAACTTTTAGTTTCTATTCAAAATCTAAGCTAACATTTCGCATCATTTGTTTCACCAAGCCTGACTTTAGTACTTCTGCAATTAATAATATACAGGTGTCCAAGTTGAGAATTAATAGGGGGGAAAATACCCTCTCCGAAACACAATGCTGTTCTAGTTGCTCAAAAGTGACACCAACTTCATTTTTTATTGTTCTACTTTTGTACCCATCATCCTCTGGGTCACAGACAGGACGTAAGGTTTAAAAAGAGTTACCTTTCTTCAATTGCAGGCAAATTGTTTGAAAGCAACAGATCATAGTTAACCCTTAACAAGAAAGCAGAAACATAGAGAATTTCTCTATATTTGGGGAGATGCCTACTTCAGTCTCTGAATAAATTTCCTAGGGGAGAGAAATGGGCCTTCAGCCTTGACATGCTCAGATTTCCTTATCCCAAGGGGCTTAATTTGATGACTGAAACCATCTTCTGAAGGCCACCACAAAAATCTAATTGTTAACACACACATATCCTGCCCCACATTTCAAAGATGATGCAGGAGAGATGAATATAGAGGAAAAATGAGCAAGGTTCTAGATAGAACTCTTAATCTTTTAGTCTAGAGGAGGGAAATAAGTTGGCATTAAATTATAGAGGTGTTCTGACCCAGCCTTCACAAGCAATGAGAAACCACCTAACCTCCTCCTCGTCTGACTCTGCTGCTAGCTCTGCTGGCAGCTGATGGGCCGCAACAAGAGGCAAGTAGTACTATCCTTCTGACTTGTAGAGGTGCCTGTTACCAAGTCAATCGCAACTTCAGAGATCCTCTTTCTCTTATTAGCAATGAAACTCTCCCCTATCTAGTTCTAGTTGATCAGTTTCTGACAGCACCATATGATTCCACTGAAATATTCTAATGTGGAATTTTGTGTTTCTGATGGCACTAATCTCAGCATAGAAGGTAAAGGAACTTTCTGTAAAAATGTTTTGTGTATCTTCCATCAAGGCAGGGTAACCTAAGAATGGATCTCTGCCTGGATCTGAAGATGAGTTCAAGCTGTCATATTGGATCATAAACAATTGGATTACTGGATTGTAATTGGATTACTAGATTTTTGGATTTGTGCTCCATTTTGGCACAGGTTTTGGATAGATAACACAATTGTGCTAAGTTGCAAGGTGGTGTATTTAATTTTGGTTTAACTCTGGCAAACTCAACCAAGTGTAAGTGTTTACAGATAAACTCTGATTTAAGAAAATATGCAAATCAGATTACTGTATTTTGCTTGATTAAATAAGGTTGAAGTTTTGTTTAACTGAAAACACAAAGTGCTTGTTTCAGAGCCCTTTCATTGGAAAATAGGGGGAATAGTTATAGTGTACATTTTCTGTGTCCCCTTCATGTGCTATTTGCCTGAGATGTTAAGGAAATTATGATTTTAATAAAAACAATTACAGCAATGTTGATCCCTACAGGCAGGTAGAGAACATAAATCCAAACTTTAGTGATATCTTTATTAAAAGCAACCAAAATGACACAGCAGGGTTTGACTTTTCAAGCTTTCAAGGATCTTTGAAGGACATCTTTAGCCAATATGTTCCCATAAATGTAAGAAAGGGAAGAAAGAAGAAACTTTAAAAATTAAACCAAAAGTTTAACTTTGACCAGCAGGCTTAATGGATATTTAGATGGATATTTAGCATATTTAAAATTTCATGCTTCTTGCTTATTATTATTAGTATTATTATTAGTAGTATTATTTTATTAAATTTATATATCGCCTCTCTCCCAAAAAGGGACTTGGGGTAATAGTAGTAATAGTAGTATCTTAAATTATTCTGGAGAACTTGAAAGACTATACATCCTGTTGGTAGTATCACAGAGATATGAATTTTGGCAATTTTAAAAATGAAATTAGTAAGCAAAACGATTACAGAATCTCATATTACATCATTGCTGTTTAAAGTAAGGAGCTATATTTACTGAAAAACCACCCAGGTGCTCTTATTAAATTCAATAGAAGGATTCATGGAGGAAGATATTCCAAATGTTTATGATGGTTTAATGTATTTTATCCTTTTTCCCCCACAGGCAAATTAAAGCCAACGATGGCTTTCATGTCTGGAAAGCTGACAATCAGGGGAGATGTTGCCTTAGCAATCAGGTTGGAAAAACTGATGGCTCAATTCAATGCCAAACTTTGAAAATAAATGGGGGAAATTGGTATCACACTGAACTTTCAATAAATATGTAATGCTTTGCTGTTGAAGATAACGTCTCTTATTTAGTGTAATTTTCCAGATGAATAATATTTATATAATAACTGGACCGTTCCTAACCTGTTTTGCTTGGAATTAAAGACTATTGAATCACATATTTGCTTTAATCGCAGCACACCTGACAAGAATTAACAGATCATCAATGACAATAAAACACCGATTTGTTTTAATTAGACCATTAGTATTTCTATTTCATTCTATTTTAATTTAGAAAACATCACCATTTTAGGGTTTTCTTTCCTGAGATTTCTATCTATTTCTAAACTGAAGACACTATAAGCAAGAACCATAATACCATGCAAGAAGATTCAGTTGTTTAGTTAATATTTTTGAACAGTTGACATAAGTGCACATTTTTATAAATAACTGTATTACTCCTGGTAACTTTTTTTCTGTATTATTAATGCTTTGAAGCACAAGTGCCTTTTAGATTTTTTTTCATATGTTTCAATAATTAAATGTAAGATTTTTGGGGTGCAAAGTACTAATAACCAAAAGATGACAGATAATGACAGCCATCTAGATTTTTTGCAGCCCAGCTTGGTATCTCTACAATAATAGAATCAGGTATTTTGTTAAGGAGTTTTACCTGTCTGGAAATGCTCAGAGATTAACAATCAAAAGGCTTCTATGTCCTGGTAAGATTGCCTCAGATAGTATTTTAAAATAGAATAGAATTCTTTATTGGCCAAGTGTGATTGGACACACAGGGAATTTGTCTTTGGTGCATATGCTTTCAGTGTACATAAAATAATAACTTTTTAAAAATACTGACTGCTGTCAATAGTTGATTTCTGTATAACTGTAACTACAAAAAGTGAAAATAAAACATGTTGACATGTGTACGTGTGGTTAAATACATGGTGTCAGGGTTCCACACAACATCAGCAATGCAATCAAAACTCCAAAGAAATGAAAGTCCTTAGAATATGGTTTGTTTGTTTTTTGAAGACATTGTATTGGCATAGCTGGAGAAATCCTGAATCTGAAATTCCCGGGCTTTCTCCACCCAAGTAAAGTGAAAGTTCCTCCCCAATAATTCCCACATGTCAACTTCTCGCCAATCCATTTAAAGAAACATCAAAGCTCTTCTCCGTAGCCAGCCCCAATCAGGTGCTACCAGACAGTGAAGATTCTTGTGAGAAATATTTAGAAGGAATGTAAAACAGATAACAACCTCCCAATTGGTTCTATCAATCCCCAACTCCCCAGCTCCTTGACCTTAGTTAGAAATGTGTCAAAACTAAAAGGACTACAGTAATAATTGCAAAAGTACAAACTAATAAATCCTCAGCATACAATTCTCCTTTTAGGCTTGACACATGGTTCGTATACGATGCTTGTGTTTCTTAAACGTGAGAGCCAGTTTCATGCGCTGGTTAAGGCATCACACCAGAAACTGGGAGACTGGGAGTTCTAGTCCCTCTTTAGGCATAAAGCCAACTGGGTGACCTTAGGCCAGTCACTTACTCTCAGCCCTAAGGAGACAATGGCAAACCACTTTTGAAAAAAACTTGCCAAAAAACCTTGCAGGGTCTTCTAGTCAAGGCAGTCCTCAAGAATCAGACATGATTGAATGGGAGAAAAAAGAAGTGTTTGCAAATATTTCATTAAACACGGAAGCTGCAGAATGAGGAAATGATATTGAAACATTCTAGGATATTTTTTCCCCCTCAGTATAACTGAAATATCTTGTGTTGTATTTATAGCCTAAAGTTAGAACATGTAAGATTTAAGCCTAATTTCTGCAGGGGTAGAAAAGGAGAAATATGCAGTAGATAAATGTTTTTTTCTGGCACAATCCTTATATTATTCTCTCTTCATGAATAGAGGTAGTCCTCGACTTACAACCTTTCATTTAGTGACCATTCAAAGTTACAATGGCACTGAAAAAAGTGATCCCTGACCGTTTTTCACACTTATGTTTGCATCCCTATGGTCACGTAATTAAAATTCAGACGCTTGGTAAGTGACTCATATTTATAATGGTTACAGTGTCTTGGGGTCACGTGATCTCCTTTTGTGACCTTCTGACAGGCAAAGTCAATGGGGAAGATGGATCCATTTAACAACCTTATGACTAACTGAACATCTGCAATGATTCACTTAACAACTGTGGCAAGAAAGGACGTAAAATGGGGCAAAACTCACTTAACTAATGTCTCGTTTAGCAAGATAAATTTTGGGCCCAATTGTCATAAGTCAAGGACTACCTGTAAAATAGGTCTTTTCAGATATAATTGAGTAGAGGAAATCAGTTGTACCTCAGCATTTTGGACAATATTGACTTAATTTGGACCAAAAACTAGCAGAATATTGGTTAGGAAATGTTTCTCCTCTTCTACATTCAAATGTTTTTGTCAGTCATCCCCCAACTGCCAAGGCCTGTGGGCCAGAAATTTTCCTCTGCTTGATAGAGCAAAGTGATTGTGTTTGGCCTACCATGACATTACACTGCTTGTCATGTTGGAGTCTGACAGAACTGGAAAAGAGATTTTTTTTCTTCCAAAAGTTCAGTTTATTTGAAAATAACAAATAATAACAGAAAGCATAAATGGAACAATAATTACCTGTGTAAATACAGAGTGAGATTGGGTGTGTAAATACATTTACAAAGTGATATGCTGGCTGAATGTAGATTCCTGAGTAAGCATTTGTAGGTTTACATGGTTAGGGATTAGACCTGTGATGGCGAACCTATGGCACGGGTGCCCAGGTAGCATGCAGAGCCATCTTGCTGGGCATACAAGTTGTCGGCCAACTTTCCTCCAGCTGAGCATGCACATGCGATTGCGCATGCACGACTGCAGAGAGCCAGCTGGTCTTCGGGCCTCCACTGTGCATGCGCGCAATTGCAGCAGAAAATCCAGCTGGGCTTTGGAGCTCTCCTGTGCATGCACACATGATTGCTCATGTGTGCATGAATGCCTGTGCACAGCATGCGTGCCATGCATGTGCAAAAGCTGCAGGCATGCGCAGACGGTGCGGTTGCACATGCAGTGCACGTGGAGGAGCTGCACACAAGTGCAGATGGCATGCACAAAGCACGTACTTTTCGGCATTCAGTAAGTAAAAGGTTCATTATCACTGGGTTAGACTGGGTTGTGTAATTTCCCCTTGTTTGCAACTGTGTATTTGTATTCCTCTGGACTACGGTTTCCAATCAGAGTCAGCAGTTTGGAGGCACATTTACAACTAGTCCTTGATTTACAATCATTAGTTTAGTGACTGTTAAACCACACTGAAAAAAAGTGACTTACGACCGTTTTTGACATTTATGACGTTGCAGCAGCCCCACCATGATTATGTAGTCAAAATTTAGATACTTGACTCATATTTATGACTGTTGCAGTGTCCCAGGTTCATGTGATTAACCTTTTGCAGCCTTCTGACAAGTAAAATCCTTTGTGAAGCCATAGTTCACTTTCACAACTGTGTTACAAACTTAACAAACTGTGGCAAAAAAGGTTGCAAAATGGGGCAGGACTCACTTAACAACATAGCAATGTAAATTTTGGGCTCAATTGTGGTTGTAACTTAAGGACTATCTATAAATCTCTTCACACTACTGATTTCAATTCTCAACTGGAGGACTCTCTTAAAGATGAAAAACTAGAAAAAGGCATTTTCTTCCTTTCCCTCCCTTCCCCCCATCGACCCCTCCCCTCCACACACACACACACACACACACACACCTGCCAAATCCTCAACTTCTACATTATTGAAGGGAGCAAACTTTACATGTTGGGTCAGCAATCCAAGTGATTGATGCTTTGTTTCATTTAAGCAATGAATTCCCTGATGCACTAAATCGGTGGCAAAGCTCTTCTTCAGATTGTTCGTGGAAATTCTCTATAAGAAACAAAATCCGTTTAAGAGAAATTAAGGTAAATTCTAGAAAGTTAATGAGGGAAATACCACCTTTATAGATTCCCTTGGTTTGTAAAAAGAAAAGAAAAGAAAATTCCGATTGCTGAGGTGAAAATATTGCTTCATATATATACATTCAGACTATTCGGAATTTGATAATTTGTATGGTGATTTTTCATACGCAGGACAGTGTATGAAAATCTGCCCACCAAATTCCATCTGAGCCAAAAGCAGTCTTATGACCATTTTTCACACTTATAGCCATTGCAGCAACCCCATGGTCCTGGTATCAAAATTCAGACATTTAACAACTGGTTCATATTACGACAGATGCAGTTTCCCGGGGTCATGTGATCACCTTTTGCAACCTTCTGACAAGCAAAGGCAGTAGGGAAGTCAGATTCACTTAACAATTGTGTTCCTAAGTTCACAACTTCAGTGATTCCCTTAACAACTGTGGCTAAAAAGTCGTAAAATGGGGAAAAACTCACTTAACAAATGTCTCAACAACATACATTTTGGACTCAACTGTATTTTGAAAACTTTCCTTAGGAAAAATCAGGAATTTTAAAAGGATGGAATAAGAAAGATAGGTACTTCTCTAACAATGAATCATTGTTTTCCCATGATTCATTCTTCTGCAGAATTGATTTCCTCAAACTTTGATCTGGAAATTATAAAAAATGAAGAATAAGAGATGCTTGATACATAGTTCAAGAGAATTTCTGTAAGTCTTCATCAAACTGTACGGACTTCATCTGCAGTACACTCCATATATTTTTTCAACACGGAAGAAATTATTTAATCACATTTATCTAGTTCCCCATCTGACACTATAGTAATTCTGGGTACTGTACATAATAAAATCCAAACACATAAAACACCATTCAAAAACAAATTGAAATTAAAAAGGATTTTTAAAAAGTTAATAAAACAAGATCAAGGTCTAAATGGCAGAAAAGCACACAGGTAGAGAAAAATTAGATGAAGATATTTCAGTCTACAAAGCAATGCTTGTTCTTACAATTATTCTTCTTTTTATATATCAGATATATTGTCCCTGTCACTCATCACACCCTGCAAAAGGCAACAAAATAAACAAGTAATTTTCCACTGAGGAATTATCTCAAAATAGTAGCAGGGTGCCACGAAGCAAGCCTTTTTAAAACGTATGCATGTGCTGTTTTATGTAGTCAAAATGATTGTGTTTGCCAGACTGCCAGTCATTTATTTAAAGAGAAACATTTGGAATGTGTGTGTTTACAATTTCTTCCCTCTAGGTTTTTCCTTTACGATTCTTTTGGAATCTATTAGCTCCTGTGATATTGTAACATAAAGTACAACCTGTACCTATGGTTGTATATACGTATTTTGTTCTCAGCTGGATTTATCTGGTCCAACTTTTACCATCTCCCTGCTTAATGTTGCACCTGGAAACAAAAGCAAACAGTTCATAGCAGTGTGAATTTAGAGGCAGTGGTAAACAGCAGGGAGAGAAAAAGAGAAATAATTAACATCTGTAAAAAATATAATGAGATTGCTCTTTATTGTCTCCAATTAAATGTATAGATGTTCAGAGCTTCTGTCAGGATGAACTTTTAGATCTTAACCTCCATTCTTCTCTATTTTCTTCACAACTAAAGGTTAGTCCATGTTATTTATTGGAATAAAGTTCTAGCTGGTCAACAATGGATATGAAGAAAATAAGCCTACGGGAATTCAGGGTCTGGAGTGCTACAAAATGATTGAAAAATGATCAAAAAGACAAGAAAAAGCAAGAGCTGTGAGATCATAATGATAGCTAAGTAAACATGAACCAATCACTTTATCACAGCCCTAAGAATGAGGCAAAGGCAACCTGCTTCCAAAAATCTTGCTAAGAAAATTGCAGGGACTACTTCATGCAGTCACCAGGAGTCAATGCTCAAAAGCTCTATCTAGAATGGAATGGAATGAAATTGAATTAGAAGAATAAAACAGAACAGAACAGAGCTGGATTAGTCTGGAGCTCTGTTATGAGCTGCAGAGGGCTTTCTGGAAGGCCTCTGATGGCGAAATGGAGGCCAGGGTCGATGCACACATCAATCCATACCTCATTTCTAAGCTTGCAGAGGGCTTTCCAGAAGGCCTTTGATGGAGAAATGGAGGCCGGGGACAATGTGCATGAGCAGCAGGAAGTGGCCGCAGAAGAAGTAGCCAGCAGCTGGCTTCTGCTGAGCAGAACTGTTGGTGTCGCCACCATGAGGTGAATCAGTAATTAGACCCCCTGAAAATAAGTCCTGATGCCTTTTTTGGTGACAAAAAATATAAGACTGGGTCTTATTTTGGGGAAAATATGGTATCTCTCTCTCTCTGTCTCTCTCTTTACTGTGTTTCCCCAAAAATACAACCTACTGCAAAAACAAGCCCTAGCCTGATTTTCATCTTTGCACCTAATATAAGCCCGAAATAAGCCCTAGTTAAGCTTCACCCATCATCTGTGGTAAAGTGGGGCCAGGTGGAGGCATAAAAATCAAACTAGGGCAGGGGTGGGGAGTGGAGGTGCCCCATGTGCCCCACATCTGCTTAACTTAGGACCACCGCAGCCAGGTCTCCCATGCCCCAACACCTGTCGTGCTGCTGCCCAACTTCTGCAGCCACTTGTGGCCATACGCTATGTGGTGCATCATGCTTGCAGCAGGATGCTATGTGGTGCATCATGCTTGCAGCAGGATGCTGCATGGCTCATTGCGCTGCTGCTGCCACTCACAGCAGAATACTGCAAGCCTCGTCACATCACACCACACAGCCTCCCGCCATGAGCGGCACTGTTGCAACAAGTCATATGGCATCTGGCCACGAGCTGATGCAGAAGAAGTCAGGCAACAGTGCGACAGGTATGGGGTGTGGGAGGCATGGCTGTGGTGGTCCTAAGATAAGCAGGTAAGACATCCCCCCAAAAGAAGACCTTGTGCTTATTTTTGGCCTGAAAAGAAAATAAGACTGGGTCTTATTTTGGGAAAAACACAGTATCTATCTATCTATCTATCTATCTATC
>JAEANM010011108.1:0-15445 GCA_017656035.1 Myanophis thanlyinensis
GCTTGAGAACAAGTACAAGATACTTTCGTATCTTGGAACATAATTCGTAAGTAGAGACTATTTTTTTCTTGTCCTCTGTTTTGGAAATCAAATATGGTCACCCTAATGTTGGGGGAGTCCTATGGTATCCTTTAGTTAAACTATAAAAAAAAATGAGCACAGCTTAGATGTTTTATGAACAAAGCAGTTATATGATACAAAAATTTTGTCCAGTTTATCCTAATTTTAATAGTGTCTTTATAGGTGGCCACTGCCATTGATTATAAATGCGTGTGTATGTATGAAACCTAAATGTAACTGTTCAGTTCTGCAATGGGAAAAATCAATTATTGACTATATTAATATTAATCATGTTTCCTGACTTGTAAGAGTTATGTTAAATGTTTGCTCCTTTTAAAATGTTTGATGGTCATCCTAAGAAATTATATAAAACTATTGTTGAAGCTGCAACATGCATAGTGTGTGTGTGTGTGTGTGTACAGACACATGAATGATAGGATCCCTTTGATTCTCAGATTTAGCAGAGGACTAGGCATTAAATGGACTATGAGGCACAATGTTTACTGTCAAGCGCCATAATTCACTAAGATTAAATTTTTCACATCAAGATGGTTGTAGATGGGATGGATGGATGGATATAGATGGTCTCTTAGCCACAATTATTATAATTACACAACCATGATGGACAAATGTTTTTGGGATTCAAAATAGTTAATAGTTGGTTGATCAGATGTTTTGCTTTCTGCTTTAAGGAACCAATTTGTCCTTCTCTGGCTCAAAGCCAGCAGTCAGCTGTTATGCATTGTTCTCATTGGTTGAAAGGGTGATTCACCTTATATACATCAGCATGATCATATGATTTTCCTATCAGTTTCTGTTTGTTATACAGTAGGAAGAAATTGTTACAATGTCAGAAAAATAGTTATCCATAAGTTCTTATTCTAGTGATGTCTTCAACTATTGTAATGGATCTGGCTTAGTCAAGGAAAATTGGTGACACAGAAATGGTGTAGTCTGGATGTTAGCCAAAATATCCTCATCGTCCTCTTTTTCTAACCCTTAAAACTTGCCATTTTTAATAATAATTTTAGCTTTATTAATAAATAATAGCTCTAACATTAATAGCTACCCCTTATATTATAAGCATATATTAATAGATCTTACTAACTACACATATTAATTATATCAATAGCTACCATTAATATACAGTGGGTAGTTTTTAAAAAAATTACACCAGAATTCATAAAACTGTTTTCGCTGGGGAGGTTGTCCACAACGCTTAGAGAAGCATTGAATTTCTTTTCTATCATTCCTAAATCTTGCAGTCTGTATTGTCTTAGTTTTCCTTAAATCATTTTTTGTAAAACCAAATTATCCATTCCCTTCCTCTCTAAAACCCAAAGCCCTTTAGATGTGCGGAATACAATGCTTTTGATTTGTACTTGCCAACAACTATTGAATACATTCTTTTCTGTGCATCCTTTTCATCATGGCTACATTCCAAAGTAACACCGCCACCACCACCACCGCCTGTGAAATTTACTCAGGCGGAATCCTTGTATGCTTACTCGCCATTGCCTTGAATGAACTAACTTCAAAAGTTACTGACACGCATGTCAAATCTGAGGGAAAAAAAACAGCAGCCACATACATTCTTCGTGAACCCGTTTCCATTATAATTTTATTTTTGTTTATTTACAACATTTAAAACCCTGGGTGGCTATCCATCAAAAGTTAAGACAGTGTAATAACCACATTAAAGCTAAATATATTAAAAACAAAAACTTGGCACCAAGTCAAGTTTCTAATGTGCAGTCAGCTCATCTTATTTGATTGCTTAGGGGAAAATAATTTTCTCCCATTTTCAAAAAGAGAGATGCCTGGTGGCTGTTGGGAGTCTGTTTCTGCAAGACAATATTATGAAGGAAGGGGGTAAGAAAGAAGACATGTTTTGTCACTGGAAGCTTTCATTTGCTTCTTCTCTTTTTGGAAAAATCCTTAGACCTGCCATTTTCTCATTTCAGGGAAAGACCAACTAGTAGAAATGATACTTTAGCATAACTGTTTCAACTGAAAAACCAGCATTTCTTTTCCTCAGTTCCAGTATCTTTGTTTTATATTGTAAACAAATATTACATATCAGGTGAACAGAGAAAACTGAATTCTAATACTTTATATAATATGGATTATATAGGCTATATTGCACATATATTAAAACATTTAATACTTTCCCCCAAATTTTCTCTTTACTTTCTTTTTTGGTGAAACACAATAATAAAACCATACTGCACATGCTTTAATGGTATTTCAGCCCATCATTACATTTGTAGACATAGGATTTTCTACAATTTATTGCTTCATTTATTTTACAAAAACGGAATTAAATACATTAATAGTGATATATTTAAAATATACTCTTATCAGATTACTCTTCCTTCTAATACTCCTTTATATGTATTTAATAAACACACCATATAAGATACATCTTTCTTTTATTTATGAAAGAGGTCCAAATATTGCCATTCTATTTGTAAAATTCCAAATATTGCCATTCTATTTTTAAGAGTTATCATATGACAGTATTTGTAATAGGAGAGTATCAATGTAAAAAAAAAAAAAAAGATAGGCATACTAGATATGATACCAATAGAGAATATTTGTAGCTCAGAGTTGAAATGAGGGGTCATTGATGCTCTCTGAGTTTGGTTGTTTTCTTGCAGACGTTTCATTACCCAAACTAGGTAAGACCATCAGTGCTACTAAGGAGTGGGCTTTGCTCTCAATTTATAATTTAGAGGCTTGCCCTGTCATTGTTTATGAAGATTCTCAATCATTCAGGTCATTCTTGTCCCAAAGGCTCTTTTTCAAGAGGCAACTGGACTTTCCTCGTTTTTTCTTAAAGCTGTTTCACTTCTCATCCAAGAAGCTGAAGAACTGAAGAAGGAAAAACAAAGAAAGTCCAGCTGTCTCTTGAAAAAAAACCTTTGGGTTGTCCTGTCAGTGTTAGTGGGGATGGTCTTGATGGCTCTTTGCTTGGCCTGTATACGGTTATCTTGGCAACCCCCCCAACCAAGGAACTGTCAAACAAGCTAACAGTAAAAAAGGTCAATCGAACAGTAAACAGGTCAATCAGACCACTCCCAACAACGCTGACAGGACCACTAGAATATAAAATGAGAGCAAACCCCATTCCCTACCAGCACTGATTCTACCTAGTTGGAGTAATGAAAGATCTGCAAGAAAGCATCAACATGGGATAACTTCAATACTTCATATTCACTTACTTGTTCCATCAAGGTAGTTCAGACTTTTATGAGATATGGAATAGAACATAAAGATGAATATGCGATTGAGCTTATTTCTGTATGGAGAAGTGATAATTCAGGATGCTGTTCTAAAAAAAAAGACATATTGTTTGTTTGTTTTTGGTTTGTTTGTTTGTTGTGGAAAATCCAATAAAATTTTATTTAAAAAAAAAGGTAGTTCAGACTCAAGAGTCTACAGATCTTGTATGCCTGAAGCTTCTCAAAGTAACAGGGCAACAGTCTATACAGTCTGAAATAATTTGAACTGGTTTGTTTGGCTGAGGATGCAACCACTCTGAGCAGCTAAATTAGCTAATCTTTGGAAGGTGAAGTAACAATATGACAAGACTGGAAGGTTTAGACAGCTATTAGATGTTTTCAGTTTTGGAATGTGTGATGACCTTGAAGGACAAGTGAAAGAGATGTTGCCTAAGAAACAACCAGACAGGATAGGGTAGAGCCTCCAGGAGCTTAATGGTAAGAGAAAGAAATGTAGGAAGAATGCACCGCAATTGATTGATGATTGAATTGTACATTGAGATTTGCAAGATTCTGTTAACGCAGCTTTACAATCAGTGGTGGAATTCAAAATTTTTTACTACCGGTTCTATGGGTGTGGCTTGGTGGGCGTGTCTGGGGGGTCATGTGACTGGGTGGGCAGTTTCTGTAAGCAGGGCAATAAAGATTAGACTAGAGACAACACCAGAATATTTTTTTCCTGCCTTCCTTACAGGATTAACCCTGTAAAGTGAAAAAAAAAACAAAAGGAGATTTCCTCTAACAACTGGTTCTCCGAAAATTTTAGAAAATGTTCTAACTTTTCTTAGAAAATTTACTACTGGGTCTAGCAAACCTGTTGAAACCTGCTGAATTTCAGCTCTGCTTACAATAAAGTAAACTTAGCTCATCTAGTCATGTTTGGTTTACTCAGAATTTCCAATGGGTTCCAACCTTCCACGAAAGAGAGAAGAAATAACCCGTTACCTGGCTTGAATAGTTAAATTAGATTAAGCTAGATTAGATTGGACTTTATTCCATTTTTCCAACTTTGTTTGGAGTGAATTCCTTTTTTCCTGTTTAGCTTCTCAGAAAGCTTGTTCATGATATTTTCTTAAGAATAGGTCAGAAATTAGTTCATTCCAGGCAAAAGAATGGAATATGTATGTAATGTCTCATCCCATGCCTCTGTGGCCATCATGGTAAAATTTAATATCGTCTCTCTGCACAAATGAGATATGGATGAGGTTGCAGTGTCATGCCAAATTTTGGCTTAAGGTTTGGAACCAAAGCACTAGGAAAATGTAGATGAAATCTTTGAAGTAATGCTGTAAAAAATAAAAACATTTCCATTCTGGCCAGCTGCTCTCCTAAACAGTGTCTTCGTCCTGAAAGGGAGGGATGGGAAGATAGAGTAAGTGTTTGTTGGTTTATTTGTTTTAAATAAAGAACTACATATGAAATAAAGCAAAACAGAGGCCCATTTTAAACAATCACATTGATAATCAATCTACGCCAAGTACAGTAAGCATTTACAGTTTGAATCTATGGTATGTATATTTGATTACTCTACATCAAGAAAATCATGTTTTTGAGTAAATAATTGATTTTTAAATTATGTATAACTTAAAATTATATATTCCTTATTCTTAAAAAACTGAATGAACTTTCATATATTTGCTTTTCAGTTGCTAATTTTGGAAATGCTTTCCAAAGATGAAATTAAAAACTTATAGTATAAATTCATTTTATATCATATCTATTTTACCAAGTCATTGATCATGCACTATGAAGATAATCTATTAGTGGCATAGCACTTTAAAATTTTACACAGGAATTTCAGTTCTTATAGATTGTGATAATTGATAAGGAAATTGGTACATAATGCATCTTTGGAGGGAATGTACCAGTTCAATGTTTGGTTCAATGTTTTTTTCCCCATAATAAATCTTGCTAATGTTTTACCAATCACATAAACATGTAACATTAAGAACGCAATTCAGTTACCATTGTTAATTGATAGTTTCTTATAATAAAATTCTAGGAAGTTAAAATATAGCTCATTGAAAAAGAGATGATTTTTTTTTAAACACATAGAAAATTGCTATAGCTGAAAAACTGAAAAAAACCACCCAGCTACTTTGAAAAATTGTGAGTGGTTATCATTTGTTACATATACTGTATTAACAAACAAACAAATCTTCCTTGGGAGATTAGTTTTACCTATACAAATTCATTCTGGATAAGAATCCTGAATATTAATCTTTACAATATTTGTATTTCTCTGATGGTCACATACATAGAAACACGCAGAGAACAAAACTCAGGCATTTCCAAAGTGTTTATTTTTTTTCCCTTTGCTTTTAACTACTGAAGTTTATTTTTCTTTTTAACTGTTTCTAACTCAGCAACACCCACCTGCCACAAGAACCTACAGGTAACAGAGCTACAAACACAGAAGTAATAGAGCTAGTCAGGCAGAAGTAATGAAAAAAAAAATAATAACCTGAGGGGGAAGGTAAAATTTGAAATGGTAGAAAAAGTCATTCTTAGTCTACCTCTTTAATCTATCTGTGTCCAGTTCAATCCCGGACACACATTTCCCCCTTTTTCACATAAAAAGCCCTTTAGAAGGTAAAAATCACACCTACTGATTGTTAAATGGAAACCTATGAAAAGAGATTTCAGAGGTATTTGTCACCGCTGTAGTGGAGGTGAGTGGAAAAGATCTGAGATTTTTAAATTCTGGCTTTTCATTGCTGTACACTACCAGAGTCATTATGTGTGAGTTGGGCGGATACATAAATTTGTTTAATAATTAATAAATAAATATACTGAAATCTTAAAGCACAAGTCTTAAACTGAGGGGGAAAAAGAGATATAAGAAACCATTAGGCAGGCAGTCACCTATGAGAAACTATTTGCATTTGCATTATGTACCGAGATCAAATAAAAACAACAATAATACCATGAAATATTTATGGTAAAAATTTCATTATTTTCTTGCATCACAAAGGTAAAAATAAAACCCCATTCAAATAAAGCTTGACTCTTGGTGACTTCAAATAGATGTTATAGCAATTATAAGTGGGGGGGGGGTGGTTTTCAACTTCCTAGCCCAACTTTGACTTCTGGAACATCCTTATACTCTTCAATCTGCTTCTACTAAGCAGACCTATTTCATTTTTCAGTTAGTGAGTTCAACTATGAGTTGTTATCCTGATTTCTCAGATTAATAAAAACTGCCCTTTTACACAAATTTATTAAAGCAGAATATTTAAGGCATTTTACTACTACATATCATATTCATTATGTATTTACTTGTAGATTTATAGACACATTTTTATGCTTACCTAGTGAAAAGGGAATAAATGCTTCTTTCTTGACAAACTGTCCTGAGTTGTCCAAAAATCTTTCAGGACAAAACATTTCAGGGTTACTCCAGTATTTTTCATCAAAATGTACAGAATAGAGATTTGTGATTACAGTAGTGCCTTGAGGGATAGAGTAACCACGGACAACTGTATCCTTAGAAGTTGCACGAAAAATACCTAATGGAGCTATATTACAGAACCTTAAAATTTCATGTAGCACTGCCTCCGTATATGGCATTTTACACTTATCTTCTAGGCATGCTGTTTTGTTGGGACCAATGACTAAGTCAATTTCTTTATGCACATGTTCTGTTAAAAAGAAAAAGCTTTTAGACTATTGTATGTAAGTATCTACATTATATATACACCATGACATTTATACTTATGTATGAAATTTCAATGTAAGATTAATAAAGGGTTTTTTTCCGATTGTCACTTGAATATTTGTGGACTATACAGAACTATGTAATTATTGTTTCTGTTACTTTTAAAGTTTTTTCTCTCTAGTCAGGTATGTATATAAACTCTATGTAGATTATATAATCAACCTGGAATATAATCATGCATTTGAGAAAAGCTGAAAATTCAGAAATGCTGAAGACTCCAGACTTGTTTTGTGTTCTTGCATAAATGAAGTCTCTATGAACTCTGTCTTTCTGATGATTCCCAGCTCCCTGATACTTTTAACTAAAAATTTCATGGAGTATCCTCTGGAACCTTTGAATACAAAGTATGTGTTATGTCATCAAGATATGAGCTTTCTTCCAGTTTCTATATTAAAGAATTATTGCACTAGGGACTGTAAGCTCATCCACACTTTATCTTTGGACAGAAATATTGTCCATTCTCATATTACTTCATTAAAACACATTCTGTTTAATACAGTACTAACTCTGTGGCGTCAGTCTGGTACACTTTCTTTCTATCTCATTATTTTGATTTTTTATTTATTGACAAGTTTCAATGCAATGTTTTAAAAAAACAATTTCTTATTACTTCACAAATATATAAAACTGTATATTTTATTATAAAAAAACTTTATTTAGAAGAAATCGCTTCAAACTATTTTTCATATAGTAATAGTATATATCACATGAATCCATTATATTGTTTAGTAATATTAAAAACAAAATTCAAGGCATGACTGATGCCCACAAATATTTCCCCCAACTAAGGTAAACAACTTTAAAGGGATTTTATGTTTTAAAAAAAAATTTAGTCCTAACAAGCAAAAATCCCTGCTTTTATAACAGTCACAGGTTTTCTTTAACATTTCAAATATTCATAATCTCTTAACAAATTTTGATGCTTCCTGATAGATTTATTCTATAATATAGTAAGGATTATAATTCTATATTCCTTCTGTCATATACTTCTGTATATTCATCTTAGCATATCAAGAAAGAAACACAAAATTGCCTACATAGACAATCTGCACCCAATTTGTACTTCTCATAATTTGTTTTGCTATATGTCAAAGTAGGGCAAGAAGAAATATAAAATATGTCAAGTTCAATATACAAGACCAATAATTTCTGTTAAATAATATTAATTGCAATTTATTTCCCAAAATACTAATAAGAACTGATTAATTGTGGCCAAAGAAGCTCAATTTTCTCATCAAAATAACCTCACCAGTGCAATAATTTGACATGCCACTGTTTTAATATATCATTCAAATTCCAGAAATTTTAGAAGAAAAAAAAAAGAAACCCAAATCTTTAATCTGAATGTGGGCTAAAGTGTGGTCATAAATTGTATTAAAAGATGTAGTAGAAAAATGATGTTCTTAGTTATCATTACACACCAATTTTTCATCATAACAAGTACATATTACTTACCTTGAATATTAGGATAAAGAGCCATGAACAAGACTGCCCATCTTAGAACATTTGTTGTAGTTTCTGTTCCAGCAATTATAAGTTCTCCAACTGAAAAAATTAAATTTTCCATTGAAAATACAGATTCGGGATCATTTTTATTCTTATCCATTTCATCTAAATATACATCTACATAATGTCGAGGTGCTTGAGGTTTCCTGTTCTGCGAGAAGCGTTGAATAAGGTGGAGTAAAAAAGTATAAACTTCAGCAGCATTTCTAAAAAGTTGTTGATGTTTTCCAAAGGGCAAGTTACCAATCCATGGGAAAGCATTGTATAAAAATACTGAAGCACTGGCAGCCAGTTCAATATTTTCACTGAATATTTCCATCATATGCTGAAATTCAGTGTCTTCGTAGGTAAATCGTTCTCCAAAAATAATTAAGTTAGTAATGTTTGAAACTGCATTTGTTATTAAGTACTTTAGATCAAAAGGCTTGCCTTTGTAAGTATCAATGGCATCAAGAAAAATAACCGATTCTTCTGTTATTTTGCTTTCAAAGGACTTTTGACAATATCCAAAATTTCGAAAGCTAGTTACTGCTAATTTGCGATGCTCTGTCCAACACCTGCCATATCTTGCATTCAGCAAACCTGAAATATGCAACATATTTATATATTTAACTCACAATTAACTCATAATTCATAATTGTTATAAAATTATTTTATTAACATCTATTACTTTATTTTTTCAGACATATTTTTTTTGCCAAAAATAGTAAATTACTAACTATTGGGAACATAATTTCTATGTTTGAATTCGAAATTAAGTGCCTATATTATTCTACTCAATGACTCAATTTTTTGTATCTACAAGAAGGTACCTCTGGGTATAGGAAAATAGGCATCTTTAAGCAATTACCTTAACAAATTTACCATAAAGTTCCCCCCGCCACACACAAAAAGGACATTTTCAATGAAGAAATCTCTTTCATTAAATAATTATCTTAAACTATCTTACTGTCTACAAGATAGTCCCATTTAAAAAAATCAAAAAGCTATACAGGATCATATGGAAAAATGCATGTGCCTGAAACAACACTTCTAATCAATAATACACAGGACAACAGTATTAAAAATTATGCACTATTATAATTCAGTGATGCCAGCCAAACACATGGCATCTATTAAAAAGAGAAAAAGTAGATAATACTTGAGGGCTAATTAGAGAACGGTTTCTACACTGATGTTCTTATATAACCTTCCAGTAAGATATCACATATACTACTGACTGCAGTTTTGGTCATAGTATCAGAAACACCTAGCCCGGAGTGTCTGTTTTGTTATTCATTTTCTGGTAAGACTATGTGTTTGCTTGCCTTAACTTTAGCTTCTTCATATGAATCCACAACCTGCCCAATCTTCTAGTTATTCATTAAGGCTGGCCCAATTTATACAACTTTGTGACTTGTATATGACTCTAATTTCCTGCCATTTGTCCTCATCTTTGTTTCTCTTTGTTCTTCATGATCATCAATTTGTTGCCTTTTGCTCTACTGTTAAAGACTGTGGCTTTTTGTTTTTTGTGGTTTGACTTCTGGTATCTCTGTCCTTTTGACTATTTTGGCTTAGGAATCATAAAACTTTTACGTTTATGCCCAACAGCCCAAAGGTTTAAGGTGTAAAGACCTCAGAAGGATTGACAATGTATGTTTAGGTTCAAAGTTTGCTTACTTTCTAAGCATATCCTGGTTTTTCTTGTGCCAAATTTGACATTTTATAGGCAGTTTGGTCTATTGTCAATCTCCGCTTATCCACTGGATTTTAACTTTTAGTTTTACAGTTTCATTAAAAGTATGTGAGTTAGGTCTCATATTATCTAGCTAACTTTTATTCAATATATCTTATGAAGTTTGGGGAATCATATTTCAAAAGAGGAATGGAATGCAACACAAGTATGCACACATTCCATAGATATGTATGCATTATTAGGGAATCATAGTTGGGATAGATTCTTGTTTGGCATATGTGGATCCATTTGAGACTCAAGTCAAGATTCACCTTTCCTGGTGTGGGAACTCTGATTGCAGCAATATCATCTTGCATTGCTTGTAAACCTTTGGTCTAATCTGACCTCTCAAATAAGGGTGCAAACAAAACATAATCAAGACTGAATTTTTTTCCAGAATAAAAGATAAAATTGTAGACATATTTCAAAACAATTCTGTTATGTAATAAATTTCTATTAACAAAATGACAACAGACATACCTCCCATTTTGGTCAGCTTCTTGAACAAAGGCAAAGCAGGCCTGTCTGAAAAAACTTCACCTTGCTGAACAAGGCATTCTTTTACTGCATCATAGCCATTCAGTACAATAGCTGATATGCCTCCAAGGTCAAGACTAAAGATCTTAAGAAATAAAAAAAACTGCATATAAAAGATATTAACAAATATTCTCATTCATTCGTATTTTCCAAATTCCACAGATAATTTCTAGAAACACTACATTATTCAGCCAATCCTCTCTTTGCCCAAGATTACTATCACCATGCAAACACAAACACATTGAATACAGTGAGTATCCTATTTGTTTCTACCTTCCAGTAAAGTTATTTTGACTTTTTCTCCCTCTCACAACTCTGTATCCCAGCTCTCAACTGGTTGCTTAAAATGTTCATTCAAAGCATAAGCAGAGAAGAAAAGGGTTTGACCCTTATTGCATACTTCAACAGATTTGAAAGAAAATAGGATTTTGTTTTAAAAAATCTAGAGAACTTGGTAGCTGACTGTTTTTTTAACTTTATACTGGACAAATCTGTTTGGAGGACAATTTATTGAAACAGGTAGTCAGTTTATAAATGTTCTATTTTATTACTGAAATACAACAGAAAGCAAACCATAGTTTAGTAAGTCTCTCACGTTGATCGCAGGTAGTCTTCCACTTATAACAGTTCATTTAATGACTATTCGAAGTTACAACGGCCCTGAAAAAAGTGACATGACCATTTTTCAATTATGACCATTGATACATCCCCATGGTCACATGATTTACATTGGGATTTTTGACAACCGTTATAGTGTCCCAGGGTCATGTGATCACCTATTGTGACCTTCTGACAAGCAAAGTCAACGGGGAAGCCAGATTCACTTAATGGTGCTATTAGGTAAATTAACAACGGCAGTGATTCACTTAAAAATGTGGCAAGAAAAGTCGTAAAATGGGGCAAAAAAGTCACTTAACCAATTTCTCACTTAGCAACATACATTCTGGACTCAATTGTGATTATAAAAAGACTAGTGATTATAAAAAGACTACCTTTATAAGGAAGCAAAGTACAAAGAAATTACATTCTGATATGTACCTACAAACAATTATAAAATGACATATTAGGGAATTATCTCCTGGCTGAACCAGCAAGTTAATCATATATAGACTGTACAGTGTGTACAACTGAAATTCTCTGCGCCTCGTCACCCCCAGCTAAAAACGTCATTCAATGTACTAAAGATCACCTAAGCTTTTTTTTTTTTTTTCATTTTAAGTTTGTCCTTGCAACAAACTTGTTTTCAGCTTCCTTGCCCTGGAATAATAATAAGTAACAAGAAGCAATAATTCCGATAAAGAACAGCAGCCCTGATATATCTCCAAACATGCCAACTCAAAGCTGGCATCCTCCGATACGCTGCAAAACAACTCCCATCACCCACGCCAGGCGAAGTCAAATGAAAGGCAGGGATGGGAGTTGTAGTCCAACCCACGCGGCGTGCAGCTGACCGGAGAAAACTTGCAAGGCTGCGGTAGGAGAGGCGAACGGGCTGACGGTCGGGCTCCCTTTTGATCCGCCGCGGTCCCTCCCGAACATACTTGCCCGTACAGCTGACTTTGCCTTTTCATGTAGACGTGGGGCTGCTCCGCTGCCAGGGAATGGATGCTGCCAATGAGAGGGAGCCCCGCCGGACCAGGCGGAAAGCCAGCGGGTCTCTTCTGCTTCAGCAGCTGCCTCACCACCAGCGCCAGCACGAGAAAGAGGAGAGCCGCGCCGGTAACCAAACCCACCAGCAGCCCCTCGGACCACATTCCTTCCTCTCAGCCCCTCCCAGGCCAGTGCCTAATTGTCAACACGAGAGTCCAACCTCAGAACGCTCTAAGTTGCCATCTTCCTCCTTTTTTATAGGAGGCCGGAACTGCTTGTCAAACATATGGTGAGCCGGATTGGTCGCTTCTTCTCACCCCAGGCGGCGCTGCTTTCCCGCTTCCTCCTCGGCCTCCGGATTCCAAATTCTACCCGTGGAATTTCATCAAGCTGAGACATCTCTGAAGCCACGTGTTGCACGGAGTGAAGGTCCCGCCAAGCCAATGCCAAGACTACTTCTCACTCTGTCCCGCCCCTTTTACTTTAGACCGGCTTTTCCAATAAACAAAGCGGATTATGTAACAATACTTTAAATAGGGTGGAGAACGCCTTGGATAAGAACATAGCCAAGTCAGAAGCAGAGATGCGTCTCTCCGACACTCGTTTTGAAATCTAGAGCCATGCTTTGAAAGCTCTCCTTGCATCTCAGAATGCATTCATCATACAATAAATGTTTAATGTATCCAATTCGCACAAAATAAGAGATTAAGGAACATAAATATTCTAAACTATGGAAATGTCCTGAGACAGAAACAAAGGTGTCTTAAAAAAAAAAAAGTTCTGGCATGCTTTCCTGAAAAAGACTGGTTGAATCTGGTAGCAAGAAAAGAGCTTGGCATTTAATGGATGTTGAAGTCTGAGAGAAATTAATAGAAGAGTCAGAAGAGCAGAAGGAAATAATCAAAGACGCACCAGTCAAAAGGAAATGAGAAAAGAGTAAAAGGAAACAAAAAAAAAAAAAAAAAAGGGGGGGGGGGGGAGACAGTTAAACAATGTGAAGCAAGTTTAGAACATGTCTACAACAGTTTTTAGCCAGAATGGCAACAAGATGTGAGCCTGTTTGGGTCCCATAAACCAATTAATTTGGGAAGGGGATGCATTAATTAGGTAGTGAAAATTGAGGTTGTAAATGTTTGGAAAGAAAACAGGACCTAGGCCCAAGTGACTGAGTTATCAGGTGTCATAGCATTAGTCATCTTGGGAGACTAGCTTGTGTAGTCCTTGATGGCGGAACCATGAACCTTTCCTATCCTATTAATTCTCTTGACAACTTTTGATACTATAGACCACGGGTGTCAAACTCGCCGCGTCATGTTGCCATCATGAGACGTTTCGCAATGTTTTTCCCATTTGCGGAGCTGGGGTGGGCATGGGCTGTGCATGATGCATCCGGTCCACGGACCACCAGTTTAATACCCATGCTGTAGACTATAGCATCTTGTTGGTCTTCCTAACTCTAAGGGATGCAGATAAATTTGAACATGAAAACTTCAGGCAAGGCTGGGAATGCTGTAGAAAGCTTGAACCGTGTATGTAGGTTATCAGACTCTGGAAGGGGCTAAATTTGGTTAGGCTCAAGAAAAAGTGGCAATGCATTTCAGTAAATATTATTCATTGAATTCCTCGGCTAAATTTCATAATTGGAAGGGAAGGAAAATACCCAATTTCACGTGAAACAAAAAAAAAGGAAGGAAAATGATGCCCTAAAATGATTCATTACATGTTTGCTTCGTTTACTATTATTGCTTCATGATGACTAATTATTACTCTAAAATTTCCCCTACACTAATGAGAATTTTTAGGAACTTGAATACTTGCTTTCTGCTTTTTAGTTGATCTAAATAAAAAATATTAACTTTTTATTATTTATGGATTTATTCCAATGGCCCAACATGGTGACAATCTGCAAGACATGTTGGGATCAGACCGCACAACAATTTAATAAATAAGTGAATAAAAGCATATACACATTTATTCAAACACTTTTCTGTTTAAGATTATTAAGATATTGCAGGATAGCCATTGTTTTTTTTTTCCAAAAGATGCTTCATAGCTATGTAAGTCACTGTTTGATATTATGCTACACTATTTTGAATAAACGTTTAAGAAATTTCATACACTATCTGCACACTGATGAAGAATTCCTATTGAAGGAATTAAATCCAAAAGCAAAACTTTGATGAGTGTTTATTTTCTGCTTGAGTGCTTCCATAACCACATACAGGTAGTTCTTGACTTATAGAACAGTTCATTTAGTGACCATTCACAGGTACAATGTCACTGAAAAAAGTGACTTATGGCCGTTTTTCACACTTTCAACTGTTGCAGCAGCCCCATGGTCACATGATTAAAATTCAGATGCTTAGCAACTGGTTCATATTTATGATGGTTGTAATGTCCTGGAGTCATGGGATCACCTTTTGCAAACTTCTGATAAACAAAGTCACTGGGGAAGACAGATTTACGTAACAACCAGGTTACTAACTTAACAAATGCAATGATTCACTTAACAACTGTGGCAAGAAAAGTAATAAAATGAGACAAAACTCACTTAAATGTTTCACTTAATAACATAAATTTTGGGCTCAGTGGTGGTTGTAAAATGAGAGCTACCTGTAGCAAGGTTGCATTTTTTTTTGAGAGCTGTCTGTCCAAACTGCTAATTATAGTTATTTATGATTCCAAGCCCCACATTTGCAACTTAGTCTTCTGCCTGAGGATTCTGCAAGTTGTAGTCCTATCACATCTAGACTACACCATGTTAAACTACCATGTTTAGATCATTTAAGCTAATGAAGATATTGCCTCCATAAATATTTTGTTTACAGATACATACTCTTTCAGATAATTTCAGGCATATATATTAGGTTTACCCAACATGCCAAGCTGGTTGATTTCTCTGAAAGGGGAAAAAAAAATTGGACTTTTCCCCTACTAGAAAAATCAATTTCCCCTTATTTCCCAGTTTTTAATTAGGATTTCTGGAGAAAGGAAATGTTGCTTCCTGGAGAGAGAGAGAGAGAGAGAGAGAGA
>JAEANM010011109.1:2652-15444 GCA_017656035.1 Myanophis thanlyinensis
CATCCATCCATCCATCCATATCAAATATTTATTGTGGACATTAGTTTCAGTATAGGATTCCTTATATCTCTCCTACTACTTTTATTCAGACATTACCCAGACACTATAGAATAGTGAAGCATTTGACAGGAATATAAATTTTCAGAATAGGAAGATTAGTAAACAGGCTTTGATTATATGTAAAAAAAAAAGGATGAATACCTCATTCAGTTGACCTTGGTTATTCCACTTAGAGTGGTATCAAATTGAGAAAAAGACAAACTGCTTCCCACCCATGCCCCCAGACCACATAAAAATTCTCAAAACTTTGCCTCAGATTAAAACCAGCACAGATACTAAGAGGAAGAATTTGTTATATGTATGTGTCTCCTTTCCGCTAACAATTTCTATGTAACACAAATAGCACTGATATTTAAAAAACAAACAAACAAGCGAAACTCAAAATAACCAATATATGGAATATATATATATGGAATTTCCAATATATGGAAATATTTTTCCCTGAAAGATTCACAGAATATTTTCCCAATGTACTGTAGACTTACAAACCAGAACCGAATGTACCATAATGCTCTATTTAATAGTCAAAACCCGTGTTCCCATAATTTTCTTAAAGAACACTGAACTGCAGGATTTGTTAAGTGTACCTCCATATGTTTTCGGCCCTTACCTGTTGACCAGTCTTTCAGAATCCAGCAATTTTAGTATGGATTTCCCATCCATGTCAGGTGGAATGTCCAGGCCAGCAATATCTAGAATTGTAGGAGCAAGATCGATGTTCAATACAATGTGAGGATTCCTGAAAAGAAATATATACACACAATCTTTACAAAAGAGCTGGAACAATAATCCCAGCCTAATCTATAGCAGATACACAGCTTCAACCTCAAACTGTCTACCATGGACCTCACCCCATTTCTCAGAGGTCCATAAAGGGGGCATACATTAGTGCACCAGGGTGCCTACCATCCCTGTCTTACTGTCCCCATTTACTTGTATTTACTTCCTTTGTTCTGTTCATGTTCATATCTAGACTTGTTATCTTGTACCTACTTGACAAATTAAGGTTTAAGGTTTATTTGATTTATATACCGCCCCCTCTCCCTAGGGACTCGGGGCAGTGCACAGCCAGTAAAAATACAGATAACAATTTAAAACCTATTTAAAATAATTAAATAACGGCTGTCTAATTAAAACATTATCAAAAAAAAAAAAAGATACAGTTACACCATGTACTTTTCTGAGGATCCAAGTGTTTATCAATTTGGGGGAAAAAACTAATAACACAGATAGTCCTCGACATGCAATCACAATTGAGCCCCACATTTCTGTTGTTAAGTGAATTTTGCCCCATTTTGCAACCTCTCTTGCCTCATTGTTAAGTGAATCACTGCAGTACATCAGTTAATAACCTGGTTGTTAAGTGAATCTGGGTTCCCCCTTGACTTTGCTCAGCAGAAGTCTGCAAAAGGTGATCACATGACCTTGGGACACAGCAATGGTCATAAATATAAATCAGTTGCTAAGCATTTGAGTTTTGATCACATGATGATTGGAATACTGCAAAGTTCATAACTGTGAAAAACAGTCATAAATTCATTTTTCAGAGCCATTGTAACTTTGAATGGTCTAAATGATACTATATATAGGATATGAAATCTTGTGCTATATTACTAATTGTATACAATCCAGAAATGCTAGGTTTTGCATCTTTCATTTTTGTAAGGAAGATATCATTGGCTAGTTTTAAGCTTGTGAAAAAATATATTTGAAAGATAATATTTATAACTCAGAGTTGAACTGTGAGTTCCTTGGTACTCTCTAAGCCTGGTTGTTTTCTTGCAGATGTTTCAATACCAAACTAGGTAACATTATCAGTACTAAAATGGAGTGGGGGTTGTTCTCATTTAATATACTAGTGGCTTACCCTATAAGTATTGGTGGGAGAGGTCTTGATAGTTGGAACTATTAACTCAGACAAACAAGCTAATAGTAAACAACAACTAATCAACGGAATACCAAGACCTCTCTCACCAACACAGATGCTGGCCCTCAACCCCATGAACGCATGATTTCAAAGCATTAAGGTTAAGATTATTATCTAGCCCTTACAGGGCAATTTCAGATATAGATATAAAAACATTACAGATTGGGGGCAAGATAGTTAAAAATGAGATTAAAAAGAGCACATTTTCCTAAGACACCTAGTTGAGTTCATGTAAGAGGCAAGATTAAAAACAACAGGAATTGATTCATAGATCATTTTTTATCATTATATTACAATTGCTCCAGCTAAGATGCTTCTTGAAACAATCAAGAAGTGCAAATCAAGAAACTAAGCCTTGGAAAAATGATTATAGGGATCTTTGCGAACAAGAACATACTTGCCATAATACAGAGAGAAATTACAATTCAAAGATAGTGCCATATGGTTAGCTTTCTGCTCTTTTGCAAATTTCCAGCTTAGAAACACAGCAAGATAGCAATATGCTAATTTGAAACAATGAATGAATCCATTTGTAAATTACTGGATTTGAAAACAAACAAGGACAAGAACCAAAGATAATACATTTGTTTATTTGCTTGACAAGTGCAGCTCAATTTTAATTACCAGTTAATGCAGTGTAACATTTCAGGATAGAAGTAATGAACCTATGGTAATGAGGCCTCACTACAGCAATGACTGTTAAATCAGGGATGATAAGTGGGGGGCAATCAGCAATTAATTTAGGTAGATGCAACCAGCGTTAGTAAAAATATATCGCTGTAGTTGTTTCTCTCTGTATGGAAATAAGAACACCAATTGAGTATCTGACAAATCACCTTGTCGAGTGTGTACAAGTTCCCATTTTACCATTTTATCTAATGGGATGAACTCTGATTTACTGGGTCATTTTGACTGATCTATGCGAGGGTTACAAAAAAAAAAAAAGAACTTTGATTCTAAGAAGACTCTTAAATGAAGGCTCCTCTGCAACACAGATTGCAGGCAATCTAAAATACTACATTCTCAGAATGTTCGGAAGAATTGTGAGTACTGTCAAGGTTAACAATACATTGCAATGGACACTCTTTTAATTGGTTCAAGAACAGGGGTGTAAAACTTGCGATAACACATTATCGTCAGTTCGCTAAACCAGGGGTGGGCATGCCTAGCGTGTGATGCATCTGACCTGGGGTAGAACATCACACACACATGTCTTTTATAAGACATAAAAGAGGCAGTTTTTACTATTCCTCTTTCCTCCTGTGCCTTCTGAAAAATTGATCTCAAGAACTGGAGAATTGTTGGCAGCGGCATGAAAGCTGATGCAGGGAAAATTGGTGAAAACAAAATTCCTGTCCCTTTCTCCAGTCAAATGTTGTGTTGAGGCCCTTAAATCCCTTAACTCTGGGGTTTTCAAACTGTTGTTTTGGGGAATTTAAGCAAATCCGAAGTTTCATGGGGGATTTAGGCTGAAATCTGATTACCTAGGGTGACAGATAAGCTTATTTCTTGCCTACTCGAGACCCAAACTCATTGATTTTGTTTGCAGAGTAATTATCTGGGTTCTTCATGGGTGGGGACGGGGTTTCTTGGTGTCATTAAGGCTGAGAACTTTGCATTAACTTATGAACTTTAAAATCTTTGCATGAGTCAGAGCTAACTTGACACAGGGTTTTGTTAATTTTGAATTAATGAACGGGGCTTGGAATTCAGCGTACAATATTGCTCACATTGATTAAGGCAGGGAAGGTAAAAAAACCTAAATTGTTTAAAATGAGGCGTGTTTGCTTCCCTAGCTGGTGCTGTTTACACATTTTGATCTATAACTCTCATCAGATTTTATTATTCAGAGAATTGTGGCCCCCAAACATTTGAGTCCCTGGCCTGAAGAAGGCAGATCTCAGAAAATGCTCAGTCAGAAGCCCTTATCTTAACAGACTAGGTCAAGCTCATCAAATTATTCCAATCAAATGCTTGTGCTTTTTTCTCTCTGTCCCTGTCTCTCTCCCCACATTGAACAATTATTGCTTATCAACATGGCTGATACTATTTCAATTCACGGATAAGGTTCCTTACTACGTATAATATACATAGTAGCAGATATTGGCTAAGAGGAGAATAGCAGTGATCTTAAGTACGTTGGATTTCTTCCGTGTCTAGATCAAACTTTAAGCTGCCAGAAGGAAGCCATCTTCTTGGCTTTGTCGTTGGCCCAGAATAAGTCATTATCGGTACATGTTTCTATTAGTACCCGATATATGAACATAGTGTATTGTTATGCACTAAGAGCCTCCACTTGAGTATACTGGTTTTACATTAAGGCACTCCAACTCTCAATCTTTTCAGTGTCATCCTTGTATTATAAGGGAAGTCCGATCCTCCAGTCCCCTCCTTTAATGTTATTCCTTACTTAATGGTCTCCTTTCTCCATCTTTTAATTTAATTTTGTTTTTGTGTACATTCAAGAATGTTTGTTCTTGCCATAAAGCTGCTCCTAAATCTCAGTCGGCAGGGGCATATGTCCATTCAGAGGGTGTCAATGATCACTTTTTTGCTTAGATTTCTTGACATCTGTTGCTATTAAACTTAAATTGGACTGAACTTTCATGATATTCAATAAGAAGAGACATTGGATCAGAGTTTGAAAAAAATAGCATCATCCTATTATGCTTTAGGTAATCTTGAATTGTGTTACAGGCGTATTATTATATTGTTGTTTTTGATCTGGTTTATTGCCTGATGAAATTCATTTAAAATGAAAAATCTATGAACAGTCAGTGTAGAGATTTTATAGATAGAATTGTTGCTGTTTTGCTATATTTTTCGTTCTTTATATTAAAAAGAGAAAGTGTAAGTGCCATTTGTGTTAATTCATACATATTGTTATATATTCATATTCATACACACACACACTCACTCACACTTCCCCTTTATGATAGAAATAATTGCTACATTGCAAAAATTAAGCACTAAACTAATTTGTAGATTCACATCAGCCTATAATTGATGTGAAATGCTCTCTGCCTCGCTACCTCACTTGTTATCAGAAGACAAAGGAAATATTGCATAATTCTGCTATTTTACATAATCAGTTTCTGATGATTCTTGTCTACTAGAACAGTCAACTTTCACAGTATTTTTATTTAGAAATCTGTCTTTCACCCTAAGGATGAAAAGAGTTGGTTAAAAATTTAACACTCATTTCATCAGAAAAACATCAGCATTTGGATATATAAAGAAAGAATTTTGGAAATTTTTTATTTAACCTACATATGTAATCAAACTAATTAAATACTTTACAAAATAGGTTTTCAGAACACAACTATCCTTTGGCTTGAAAAGCATTCTAAATTTTGTGAAGCCAAGGAATGAGCTTTATAGAAGCATCTGTTTCAGGTCATGTTAATTTATGATTATTTTATTTTTACTCTTACAGAGAAAACTTGGTAAGTTTCCTATCTCAAGCAACAAAATGTTTTGGACTGGAATTTCTAAACTTCATTTCAAATTTAAAACATCTCTTTTCAACCTCTAAATCTTTTGATTTGAAGCTTGAATGGACATTTCAAACATCTTTGACTCTTGCAAGATGTTTGAGATAGTCCATTATGCATGCAAAACAGCATTTTATCAGGCAAAGAGGAGTGTTTCAAATTCAGTATGGTTTGATTTGAAATGTATGATGCCTTATTTTATTGCCTTAGGGCAGGGGTATGAAACTCAATTTCATTGAAGGTTGCGTCAGGGCTGTGGTTGTTCTTGGGGTGCTGGGTGGGCGTGACTGACTGGGTGGGTGTGGCCAACTGGGTAGGTGTGGCCAGCTTGACGCCACTCACTGGGCATGGCTGACTGAGTGGGTATGGTCAACTGGATGGGTGTGGCCAGCTTGACGCCACTCCCCAAACTGCTGGCATGTTTCCTCTTTGCACTGGGTAGATCGGGCCAAAGCCAAGCTGGCCCAATGTTTCCTCCCAGCTAAGTAGACTGGGCCGAAGAAATACGGGCCCAATATTTTCTCTTTGCACTGAGTAGACCGGGCCAAAGCCACATTGGGTAGAACAGGCTGAAGCCGCATTGGGTAGATTGGACTGAAGCCACATTGGGTAGACCAGGCTGAAACGATGCGGACCGTCCCCTTATATTTTCCAGAATGGCCCCACAGGCTGTATCCGACCACATCGCAGGCTGTATCTGACCACATTACAGGCCGTATCCAGCCCGCGGGCCTTGAGTTTGATACCCCTGCCTTAGGGTATCATTTGGATACATATTATTTATTAATAAACAGTCATGGTGGCTTAAAACAATTCCTAAAAATTCAACAAAGTGCTTTTTTATCATTTTATTACCTAGGGGAGTGGGGGCCAAATGGTACTTCTTAGGGAGAGTACTCTACACAGGAGAGGGCTTCTCCCTTGTGCAGGCAACTGAGCTTTAGGAAGCAAAGGTATCTTCAAAAGAGCCTCTCCTGATGACCTAAGTAATCAGGCCCAGTTAATAGTGGATGTGGCTCCTTAGAACCACGTTTCTCAACTTGCGCAGCTTTCAGATAAATGGACTTCAACTCCTACAATTTCCCAGCCAGCATACATGCTGATCTGAGTAATTCTGGGAGTCCACGCATTTGAATATTGCCTAGGTTAAGAAACACTGCCTTAAAAAAATCAGAACCTCACTGCTTGAAAGGTTAAATTAGGTTTGGTCAGCAGGCTTGTCTTTTAGTATAGATATCATGTGATTCCCCTACGTTACATTGGTTATAAATGTAAAATGTAAAAACTACCAGTTGTAATTTCCAGTAATACAGATGGATTGTAACCAAGACATGGATAGCTACTGCAAAGTAATTTTGCAAATCATTCCTCAGCCATAGCCATAATTTGCAAATCCTATCGAAACTGGGGTCAAAGAGAACTCACAAATTATAAATCTGCTTTTTATGGGACAGTAGTACAACCTCACTTAAACCCTAATCTTCACTGAACATCCTGGCCTAATTACACATTTTAAGTGGAAATATGAGGAAAAAGTGTATTATTGAAATGCATGATTGGGAAAAAAAAGAAATCTGATGAACAGATCTGACACTGAACATGTGCAAAGTGAATTAATGAAAAAACTAAGTCATTTATCCTTATGTGGATGGAGAAGAAAATTAGTCTGGAAGGCTGCTATGCTTTGCACATTCAGACATTCCCTTTTAATAGAAGACAGAATACTGCAGTGTAAAGGTTTTAAAATCTGGAGGAAAAATATCAGCCACAATTCTATTATTCCTTCCATGTACTTCTGGCTTATTAAGAACAGACCTACAACAGAATTTAAGGAAACTGACATTAGGAAGAATATTAAATACAATGCGGCAACTTCTTTTCCTGGATACCTCCCTTGGAAAAATAACCTCTGATGAAAAGGTAGCTCAGCGGAAAGAGAATGGTAGCTTCAAGACTGTATAGTAGAACAGGAGTAATGGTCACAACTGGATGAAATTCAGAGGGGATACATAACATGATATGGTCTCTATGATAAGAGAATGTATTACCTTTCATCTTATTAAAGACAGAGGTTTTGAATATTGCTTGAATGCCAGCAAAATATTAGTTTTATGCAGACATATCCTACATCCAAGAAGAAGTAAAAGCAGGAAGTAATGTTAAAAATCGTTGTAGGTGCCTATCCTTGTAGAAATACATTGCTCAATGGAGAATTAACCAGGAGATTCAGTTCCCTCCCCTCGAGCCACCAAGCCCATTAACTTACAAGGATCCAGCCTCCACATTTGGACCACGTATATAAAAAGGAACTCTGATGTCAAACTCATATGGCATGGATTTTCCTTTCACCAGTCCAAATTGCCCAATGTGATAGCCATGGTCTGCTGTGTATATTACATAGGTATTTTCCAGTTCACCCATTTCAACTAATGTATTATAAATCTGAAAAATAAATTAAATACATTAATAAATGAAATAAATACATTCCTCGAGACACTATTTCTTAGACTGAAAAAAAGCAATAATCCTATTGTTATTATTATGTTATATGTAAATAACACTGAATATGCAAAATTATTCCATTGGTATTAAAAATATTTGATTCATAAAAATTCTTTACTTCCCCCCCACCCCCTGGGCAGGTTCTCCTCAAAGAAAAAAAAAAGTTAGATAATCAAGGCAATAAACACTTGCATTGCTACCTGCTCAATTAAGCTTTCAACCAAATTAAACTATAAAGAAAAAATGAAAATAGTGGCAATAAATGTTCCTTTCTCATTGTTTACTTTATTGTTCTATTATTTTACACCTTTCATTTTTATTACTCTAAGCCTTCTAGAGAGTAGCCCTACAGCGAGACAGGCGGCAAATAAATTAAATAAATAAGCAAGATCAAAGGGTGTCTTTTCAAGACAAAGCTCTGAGCAGGCTCTATCTAGAAGCATCGGGTCTGTGGAATTGTTGGACAAACTTTGATGTGCTATTGGGAATGATATAAGTTATAGTCTTCTGGAACATGCCACATCATGGAAGGATAATAATTTACACTCTCCCTACCTCAAAATGCACACTTATTTTTACTACTTCAAACAGGTGCAACAAATTAAAAAGAATGTGCACTAAACCTGAAACAGCATAAAACTGTAAGTACAGGGGCCAACATTAAGCAATTTCTTCATGAAATCCACAGGCCAGACTACTTTTCTATTTGACCAAAGCATGTTCTTAAATCCTTTAAAAACACTTAGAAGCAAAATTTAACTGTTCAGTGTCCTGTTACTTGAAATTGAAAAAATAAAAATAGAATGGATTCGGGTACCTGGTACTGAATAGGAAATCTCTTTTCTACTATGCCTAATTTTACCAAAAGATAATTAAAATAGGAACAAAACTGTATGATTTCCATAACCATTACAGAGTTTTTATTCTCCTGTTTTATATCTTTCTGAGCTTTTAGTCCTTACCTCCTATAATAGGGCTGAGATCAAAAAATGGATTACTGGTTCTCTCAGTTCATAATGTTTGGGTTATTTAAAAGGTCCGCTATCCTCAACAGAGACTATACACATATCCAATTGTTATGATTTATTGTATCAATAACTACATTTTATGGAATTATGCATTCTTAATCCTGCTTTGGTTAACTTATCTTAAGTGAAACATTTTCTTTGAAACGGTTTCTGGTTTTTATAAAAGGCTGTTCCTTTAGATAACAAGGAATGCTAACTATAGCATTTTATGATGACCCAGATACCTTCATTTTTTAATACAGAAAAGCAGGTCAAGGCATAACTATTTTTGGAGTCCATCTGTGATAAAGCAGAAGGTTAAATCTGACTGACTGAAAAGGTTTTAAAATGCACTGCCCTTATTTGTAAGTGTGTATTTGATGTCAGCAAATTTACTGGGGATTATTTTAAGGCCGAATGGCCACTATGATAAATTGCAAGACTACAATTTCCTCAAATTTATACAGTAGCACTAACAAAAAGATTATAACATCCTAGAACAGACCACAAATCAGTGATAATGTAATCACAATTAGCCTCAATGTAATCCTAATCTTACGGTCATGGAATACCTGTACTTTACTTAATCTTAAACAAATTACAGGAAAGTCGAAATAGGCAGCAGTCAATTGCTTTCCCTCCATGTTTGTCTGGCAGCTTTATAAGCTTGAGAATAAGATTATCAATTTTCACAGAAGATACCAACTAAGGCTTCCTGGGCAGAAATGGCAAACTGAAGATGACACTGCTAAATCTGGAGCTGGCAACCATGTCAGGATGGAGAGTGAGGAGTGAGTAGATCGACTCTTTGTAATTCCCCTCTGGCAAGAACAGGACCTGAAATCTCCTACAAGTGGATTTCTGTCCACATTTCATACATTGCTTGAGATATTTCTGATCTTCCTACACAGAGCTTCAGAAAAAAACTTCTAAGATATTGTTAACACTTTAGAAAACAAAGTATTTAAAAGCTTTGAGGAGGAAGACCAGTTTTCCTTTCTTGAGCAAGGAAGTTAAGAAAATTCATCCCCTTTCCCCTTCCAATGGCTCCTTCTGGAACTCTTTTAGGAAACTAAAGAGATAGCATCCCTTTCTTCTATTCAAGAGCCTCTCCTGGTTGGATCTCTTCCCTTGTGTCTGTGTTACTAGGAATATAACTGCGAGGAACCAGTCTAAGTTCCAGTTTTGATTATTTAGGGATAGCAATAGCACTTAGATTTATATACCGCTTTACAATGCTTTACAGCCCTCTTTAAGCAGTTTATAGAGTCAGCATATTGGCCCCAACAATCTGGGTCCTCATTTTACCGACCTCGGAAGGATGGAAGACTGAGTCGACTTTGAGCCTGGTGAGATTCGAACTGCCAAATCGGAGTCAGATGGCAGTCAGCAGAAGTAACCTGTAGTACTGCACTCTAACCACTGTGTCATCGTGGCTCATATTTCCAGACTGCCATTTCATCTCAAAGGACTGAAATATTGATCAAGAGCTACTAAAGTTCAGAGCACTAATGCAGACTACTTTTCTTATTCCATTTTTACATGTATCTCTGAATGCTATTATAATGGATGCTAGGAAATATTTGCTGCTGTAACTATTTCATAATTTAGTGCCTCTGTTCTTCCTAGACCAATGCAACGTTGTAAACCAAAAGACCAAACTTGAATTTCTACAGTTGTGAAAACCTTGGTTTAGTTTCTCAAAGCTTGACTTGCTTTTTGAAGGGCCCAGGAAGACAGGACCTACATTTAAGACTTGAGGAATGAGATTGTAAATCTTACCGCCTCCATAGAATCATCCACAGACATGAGTGTCTGAAGTCGCTTCTGCTGTAGCATATTGGTGAATTCCATGTGAATAGGCTTCATGGGACCTGTATATCTCATTATCCAGTGTTTGTCTGGGTTTGGAGCATAATTATAACTGGGTGTGCTAGAGAGACAGAAATAATTAACAGCCAGTAAAACAAACATAATATGCCGCTGACCCTAATACGCTAATATTTTGGAGAACACATTGTGACTTGCAAAAAGCTTGCAAAAGCACCATGTCAATATTCAATGTAGAATGCAGATGGAATTCAACAACAGTTGAAATGTTTAAACTTCTGATATTCATTCCTAAAGAAGCTCCTCATTTCTATTTGTTTACCATCTACAGTCAGTCTGTGAGGGAGATGGGAGGTAATTAAGTATGATATATAAATAAGATAAAATAAATAAATAAATACCCTTGTGCTATTGGGCAGAGATGGGAAACAATCTTTCTATTGAATGTTCCATTACCCTCAGGGGTAATTTGTGAGGGCAAACATCCTTCCTTTTTTTTTTCTTTTAACATCTCTTCTCCCTCATCTTGATATTCCTGTCAGTGGTGTCTATAAGAATTTATAACTTTATTTATTTATTGTACAAATTTATATGGTTGCCCGCTTCCCACACAGGTGATTCCTTATTATTATGACTAATTGTTTAGTCAAAATAATGAAAGCAATGTTGCCAGATAAGCTCTGTTCCTTTGCAGTGTGTATGTAGTATTGCAGTTAACCAAAAACAGGGGCCAGGGCCGGGGAGGGAGTGGGATTTGAATAGTAACAATACAAAGCTGCTGACATTAGTTCCCTTTTCTGTTATTTTTCTCTCAGGAGCAACAGCTATTGTCAGCCTTATGAGGAAGACCAGGTCAGAAGACGTTCCCTAGGAAAGAATGCATTATTGAAATAGGCTATGGCAGAGGTGGCGAACCTTTTACTTACCGAGTGCCGAAAAGTATGCACATTGTGCGTGCCAGCTGCACTTGCATATGGCTCCTCCACATGTGCTGCATGTGCAACTGCACTATCTGTGCATGCGTGCAGCTTTTGCATGTACAATGCACACACGCTGCATGCAGGCACTCATAACAAATCGTGTGTGCATGCGCAGGAGAGCTCCAAAGACCAGCTAGATTTCCTGCTGCAATCACATGCATGCACAGCGGAGGCCCGAAGACCAACTGGGTCTCTGCAATCATGCATGCATGCATACATGTGCATGCTCAGTTGGAGTAAGTTGGCTGACAGCTTGTGTGCCCAGCAAGATGGCTCTGTGTGCCACCTGTGGCACCCGTGCCATAGGTTCACCATCACGGGGCTATAGTAACATATTGCCTCTCTGCCTTTGTTGTTCCTTCTGATACTCTAGGACAGACATGGGCAAACTACGGGCCGCGGGACACACCCGGCCCATTGGGCTTTTTAATCCGGCCCGTGGAACTAGTTCTGCCCTCACTGACAGCAGCAACGTACCCGAGAGCGTGGCACCCTCAAGAAGCATGGCTCCTGTGGCTTCGCTGGAGGGTCGCTCTAGGGTCGCTGCTGCCTCGGTGATTGGCACGTCGCGAGCCACATACGTGAGGCTGGGGCTGGGCGCAGGATGACGACAATGAGCGTCTGCTGCCCCCACGCCCCTCGGCCGCAGGGCTAGTCCGGAGCGCAGGGATGCTCCGCACCCTTCCGCGCCTGCCGGGGCCCTCTCCTGCTGAAGAGGCCACAGAGCCATCTGGGGTGGGCCGGGGGAGCCGCCCGACGAAGCAGGACAGGCTGCTGACACCCGCGTGTCTTTGCAGGCGTGGGACGCCGAACGCAGCAGCCCTGGAGAAGAAGGTAAGAGGGCGGCGTGTGTGCACGCAGCTCTGCAGCGGCAACGCCGGCTCTTCTCCCACCGCCAAAGTGCTGCTGATGGCGAAGAGCGGCTCCAGCAAGACAAGCATGCGCTCCACTTTGCCAACTAAATTCCGCGATGGAGTGCATGCTCGTCTTGC
>JAEANM010011110.1:0-15442 GCA_017656035.1 Myanophis thanlyinensis
AGGGAGGGAGGGAGGGATGGACGGAGAATTCTGTATTGGCCAAGTGTGATTGGACACACAAGGAATTTGTCTTTGGTGCACAGGCTCTCAGTGTACATAAGAGGAAACGATACATACGTTAGGAATCATAAGATGCAAAACTTAATGATAGTCACAGGGTACAAATAAGCATACTAGGAAACAATAATCAGTATAAATCAGTAAGGATACAAGCAACAAAGTTATAGCCATAGTGGGAAGGGATGGGTGATAGGAACGATGAGAAAAAGAATAGTAATGTAGACTCAGTAAATAGTTTGACAGTGTTGAGGGAATTATTTGTTTAGCAGAGTGATGGCATTCGGGAAAAAACTGTTTTTCTGTCTAGCTGTTCTTGTGTGCAGTGCCCTACAGCGTCATTATAATAAGACATCAACTCTCCGAATTTGGGCTTTACTCTCTCCTCCAAACTGCATTGGGGATCAATGGCTATTAGCTTTGGTGGTGGCCGCAGGACAGATTCTGAAGGTTCCTGCTGGGAGACTTAATGGCCTTCCCTGTGTAGTTGACTGGCCACTGGGAGGAGAGATTGCTGGATGAGATGAGTCAGCAGGTAACTCACTTATGTTCTCACATACACACGTGCTTTGCTTTTCCCAAAAAATCTTTTTTGCGACGTTACTTTGCTTTGAGCCGCAAGTTTAAGCAACAAAACGCTCAAAGTAAGACTATTACCCTTGGATTGAGTTTAAAAAAACAAAAAAACACCTCTCCAAAGACAAAATTATTTTCTTCGATCCTTCCTCTGGAAGTACATAACACATAATACCCTCCCTGAATAGCTGTAAATTGTAAAAACTGTAAAAACAAAAAAAAGTTGTTGTTTTAAAAAAAAAACATTTTAAAAAGCCCATTCTCCCCCAAAGACACACCCTATCATGTCATAGTAGAAGAAATCCTCTGTGCCCTGATTCTTCAGGCTTTAAGAACGAAAATCTGAATTATTAAGATATTTAAGAAATGTTCAAAACAGATTTCAAAGTGGGGGATACTCTAAAAGTTATTAAGAATAACTAGATTAAAGAGTGACACAGTAACACTACATGTGAATGTATTCATAATAGATTTACTTTGGAAATGCTATTCAGCCATGACTTCTACCTGGGACCAGTACATTCCCAGTTTTTTTCAAAGTATGCGCTTTTAAACATCCCCGCACAAGAGTTGGAGTTTACAAACGTAGCACATCTTCAAGATATCTTTGGTGTTATATATGTTGATGGCAGCAAGATTACTTTATGCGCAAAAATGGAAGGACACACTTTTGATTCCCACAATGGTTGAACAGCTGCAAAAGCTAATGGAGTTAGCCGAGATGGCTAAAACTGATTACTTTGGTTAAAGAAAAAAAAACACTTGGAAGCCGCTTCTGGACTTTCTGCTTGAGGTGGGGTGGGGGTAGGTGGGGAATGAAACTTTGATTCATGGTTTTGCCGATCAGATAGGTTTGTTGTTATAGAAACGGCTAGTTTATACTATTATGTAAAAGTAAAAAGTTAAGGTTTGATGGTCTTATCTTATTCGACTGATGTTTATCTTATTCTACTGCACCAAAGGGAGTCGGAAGCCTCTCTTCCTCCCCTCCACACACACACCATTTTTCCTACTGTTTTCTTGCATTTTTGTCTTTTATATTATAAACTGATTTTAAAAAGTTTGAGAGGGGATAGAAAAAAAATACACTTCTAAATCAATTCTCCTCCTCCCAACCAAGTCCATAGTAAATTACCTACCCAGAATGCAATTCCACTCTCCCCCTCCCCCATTTCCCTTGTTGAGTTTTCAAAAATCTGAGGCCCACAAATCTTCCATCTGGGGAGTAAATTTCAGAGGCAGAACGGACAGCGAGAAGGATAAGCGTGCATTCGGAAAGATTCAAAGGTGTCCCTTAGGTGGGATCTAGTCTCACCCCGTGCATGGATCTTCTGGCAAAGCTCCTCCGTGCGCCGGTGGATCTTATCCGAAGCCTCCACAATGCGGGAGACGGCAGCTTTGGAGAATTCCATGCGTTCTTGAAGCTGAAGCTCAATTTCTTCATTGCTGCTGCTGGCCAAGGTAGCCAAGAAGGAAAGGGATGGCTCGTTCAGCACAAGGTCCCCGGCCTTCCAGGGCGCAGGGGGCGTAACAGGGGACAGCACTGCCTCTGAATGGACCAAAAGAAAAGGGAAGAAGGTCAGGGTTGTTGGTAGGCAGGCACGGCTGTTGTGGCTCACCAGCTGCCAGCAGAACTGGTGGAAGACTCAGACAGTGAGGAGGTTGGGGAGGACCCTGGGCCAGTCCTGGAGTTGGGGGAAGGCTCTGATGGGTGTGCATCGGGGGCAGAAATGAGGCCAGTTATCAGCTGCCTTCAGAGTCGGAGATCAGTGGGGAAGAAGAACAGCTGGAGCCTGTTTCAGATGCATGTATGCACAGAACTGTCAGGAGAAGGGAACAAGGAGCAGGGGGTCGACTCGGAAGTAAAGGCACAAGTGGACGCTGAATGGCTCTTCCCATAGGGAATAAATAGGAGCAAAAGGGGAGTGGTGTTTGTAGGAGACAATTAGTTCACTCATTATTGTGAAGATTTGCTTATCTGAACTTGTGCCGTACAGAGACTCCTTGCCAAGTATTTCAATTGGAAACTCAGCCTGGCAACTATCCAAGGATTGATAAGGTCTGTTTTTGCAATAAAAACTTTGAAAGGTTTACTGCTGGGACTTTTCTGGATGTGAATGAGAAGAATTCACAGTAATCAAATAAAAAGGTTTTTTGGGGGGACCAAAAGCCCATTTCATGATTCTGTTAAGCCTGGATCAGAATACAGACAGAACCTCTGATCCACTCCTACCATGCTTAGTGTACTGACTAAGGTGCTGAACTAGATAGAAGGAGAAATAGTGAGTTCTAGTCCACTCTTACGATGATTTTGGGTCAATCACTCTTTCTCACAGCCCAACCCCACCTTCCAAAGTTTGTGGCTGCAGGAAAATCAAGAGAAGGGAGAATCAGAGGGGCACACTGCCTGGATCTGATCAAAAAATAAAGGCAAGGTAAAACATCTAATAAGTAAATAAACATTCCAGACTGCGGGAACCTGAGCTTACCTCTCCTTTCAGAGCTCTCTAAGAGAACAGCTTCCAATTCTGAACCTGGGATTTCCAGTTTGGGCTCCTCGGGGGCCTGCCCACAATCTCCATCATAACGTCTTAGGAGCACCTGCACTGTCTCATCTAGCTGTAAGGTGAGGGGTATGGGGGGGGGGGGGAAAAACACACTGGAACTGAAGAAACAGAACTGGCTAAGAGAATTTTGAAGGCATATAAACAGCAGTGGGCATACGGGAGGAAGGCAGCTCCCAGGTGTAGTGTGAATTACAGGTAGTCCTCGACTTACGACCAGTCAAAAGGTACTTATGACCCAGTTCCAAAGTTCCAACAGCTGGGCAACCTCCCGCAATCACATGACATTTCGGGCACTTGGCAACAGGCTTACATTTACAGTGTCTCGCAGTCCCGTAACCAGGTGATAAAAGTGGATGATTTTAAAAAAAAATTTTAAAAATCAGATTTTTTTTATTTAAATCAGATTTTTTTTATTTTTATCATATTTATTTTAATAAAATGCTTCTGGAGTAAAAAAATCTATCTAAAGATAGTTTTCTATTTAAGATATATTAATAATTTATTCAGCCTGAAACGGAGCTTAGTTATGTAGCATGAGGCTGTATATTCTGCAATATTGGGACTGTTGGTGAGTCAGTAGCGAGTCAGACAGTTGCTCTTTAAAAATTATGATTTAAATCAAGTTGATTTATATCAAGCCTTTTTATTAGTGATTTAAATCAACGATTGAAATCAAATCCACCCTGCCCGTAACTGCAATTTGCTTCACGTTTTAGGCAAAAAAAAAAAAAAAGCCCCATTGCAAACAATAAATTTGTTTCACATATGAGGATTTGTTTAATGACCATGGCAATTCACTTAACAACCACAGCAAAAAAAGGTCATAAAATCAGGTCCCTGATCTCATGGCCCACTTTACAACTGTTATAACTTACAACTGCGACAACACACACTCCATTGTGGCTGTAGGTTGAGGACTCCTTATACGGCAGTTATTTTCTATTCTGATTCTGCCTCGCATGGAGAAAAGTTAAGGAGCCACAAAAGCAGCTTTCTTCTCACACACCCCTAAACATCCTGCTAAAAAAACTTTAAGATTCCTCCCCCCCCCCCCCCGTATGTTAATTTACGGATTAGATGTACGGAAAGGAGTGAGGGGAGATCAGCCCGGAGAATACTCTGACCTGCTTCCAGTAACGGTTGACGATCAAGAGAGTGGCATCGTCCGTGGCCTGCCTCTTCTCCAGCTTCTCTATGCGCTCACGCAGCTCATCCTCAAAAACCTGTCGCTGCTCCAGTCGTTCTGCTATCTTCTTATTCTTGAACTGGAGCACCTTGAGGTCCATCTCCTCCTGCAAACGCAGCCACCCCAAGAATGAAATCCAAGAAGGAAACCCTCCCTCACAAACAATCCTACGTTCCAACCCACTCATCCCCTACCCAATGGCCTTGCCAGCAGGAGGTCGTGGCCACTACAGTCCAGGAGACGGAGAGAGCATCAGACAAAGATGAATGTCAAGCGTATTATATCACAATTGTACCCAAATCTTCCACACAATAAGAGAGATTCCTATCTACCTGTTTGCTTTTTCCATCATATCAGCAATACATTGATAAAAAAATTCATGAACCAATCTCTTTTGCTCCTTAAAAATAAACATGATTGACAGGGGAATCTTCCACATTGCTCATAGGACATGTGCATACACTTTTCCAGCAAGTACACTGAGAGCTAGAAACCCACGATTACGGGTCGCAAGCGATAGACTGCTTTGTCCTTTCATATCCTGCTTCTAGCATTCAGGTATCAAGTCCCTCTTTCTTGGCTTCTAAATTACTTTTTGTACCAGAAATTTTCTTTTGTTCTGCTTTTTGTGAAACTCCTTAATTTCCGGCAGGATGAACAAAGTTGAGTGCAATTAATCCTGCCTGGGGGAAAAAAAAAACAAAACACTGGAGAAAAATACCTTAAAAGGGGGAGGGGGGCTTCCTGGAGTGAGAATTATCTTCCAGTATTCTAAACCTGTTGCTTAATGCTGCCATATTCTGAGTTCTGTCCAAAGTGGTTCTGGATCAATTTTAGGAACTTATTATTGAAGGGGATACCCTGATTGGCCTGAGCTATGCCACTACTTTATAAGCACTATTGATTACCAGTTAGGATCACCATCTATTTAGATGGTGGGGTGGAATTGCAGTAGCCGGCTGATTGAGCTAATATTTAAAGTAAAGCAGTATTGAATGGGTCACTGCCGTGATAGCTCAGTGATTAGAGTGCAGTACTCAGGCTACTTCTGCTGCCTGCCGGCTGACTGCAATTTGGCAGTTCAAATCTCACCAGGCTCAAGGTTGACTCAACCACCTATCTTTCCAAGTTCCGCAAAATGAGGACCCAGATTGCTGGAGGCAATTATGCTGATTCTAAACTGCTGTAAAACACCGTGAAGCAGTATATTATAAATCTAAGCGCTTATTGCTATTTTCAATGTTAGAAGCTTGATTGGAAAATCGAAATGTCTTGAAAGAATTTTTGACACAACTGCTGAGAAAACGATGTGAATATGTTCATGTCAGGAGCTGACTGCAATTTAAAGGAGACATTCTGTGTACATCATCATTTTAGCCCAAAGTTTCTCAACCTTGGCGACTTTAAGATGTTTGGACTTCAACTCCCAGAATTCCCCATTTAAAGGAGACATTATGTGTACATCATCATTTTAGCTTTGCTGGCTGGGGAATTCTGGGAGTTGAAGTGATTTTAATTCTGTATTATTGTACTGTTTTTTATAGGCTGTTCACCTCCCTGAGTCCTTCGGGAGAGGGGCGGTATAGAAATTTAATAAAATTAAAATTAAATTAAAAATAAGTCCAAACATCTTAAAGCCGCCAAGGTTGAGAAACACTGTTTTAGCCACTGTCTATCAATTGCAGGATGAAGGCCTCTTCCACATGTTTCCAACCAATACGGTCCTGAGCTTTCCTTTGTGAATTGGGCCCCGCAATACTTGCTGATGTTGTCTATCCATCTTGCTTTCGTGGACCTTTTTTACCAAGTGGGATCCATTCCATGCCTTGGTCGACCTGCCATCAGTCCTTCTTGCTAAGTGACCAGCCCATTTCCATTTAAATTCTTTTACTATCTTGATGTATTCAGTAGTAAATATGGGCTCCTTGGAGGTATGTGTGTGAGACCATAATCTGAAATATCTACTCCGTTATGAACTGGGAAATTCGCACAGGAAACAGCAGCATCCACTCGGTCACACTGTTTTTGTCCACAAGGATGAAAGCTGTTTCAAGGCACCACGTTACATTTTCTACACCTTCTGGTTGTGTGCATGTGTGGTATTGCAGTGTGTGAGGAAAAAGAGAAGCGTTTGCGTCACCATTTCCTGTTTCTGTTTTTGTCAGTCCAACCTGTCAGCTCCTGTGGACAATAGGAAAAGACAATGTTTCTTAATATTTCTAAACCTTTGTTTGTAAGAGATGTTACCAAATGACTCCCTTTTTCTTCCCAAACCAGATAGATTTTGAAAGCCGAATTTAGCCGTTCTGAAAAAGAAGGCTTCTAAAATCTGAGAACAAAAATGCTAACTCTTTTGGGAAAACTCTGATGGCCCTGAAAGCTGTTCTGTTGAACTAATGTTCATCTTTTGACTTTGCCCATGTGGGGCCAGTTGATAAGGCCGAGGGCAGGTCACTCGAGTTCCAGCTATTGTGTGTCTCTGGATTACAGCTGAAGAGCTGATTTTGCTAAATTAGTCTTTTCTTTAAAAAGGAACGTGTGTCACGTATACAGCCAGTGGCTCCCTCATAGAAAAAGTGGGGTGGGGGAGGGAGGGAGATGGGGAGATAAGACTGGCTTGGTTGTAGTAGAAGCGGCTTTTCCCTTTTCTGTTTGTAGAGTAGAAAAATATCTATGTTAAATGAGCCAGGGGCAGTTTTGGTGCTAACCAATATAACAAACTTTTTAATACTGCCATAACTGCTTGCCACACACAAGATGGACATTGTGTTGGAAGGTATGCAAAAATCCTCCCCCTCCTCTTTTCTCTCTCTCCCCTCCCTCCCCTTCTCTTCCTCTCCCACCAGCCTCCCTCCCTCCCTCTCTCCCCTTCCATCCCTCCCACCAACCTCCCTCTGTCCCACTCTCTCTCCCCCTCCCACCCACCCAACCTCCCTTCCTCTCTCTCTCCCCCTCCCACCCACCCACCCGACCTCCCTTCCTCTCTCTCTCTCCCTCCCCCTCCCTCCCCCTCTCTCCCCCTCCCTCCCACCAACTTCCCCCTCCCTCTCTCCCCTCCCTCCCACCAACTTCCCCCTCCTTCTCTCCCCCTCCCTCTTTCCCACCAACTTCCCCCTCCCTCTCTCCCCCTCCCTCTCTCCCCCTCCCTCCCACCAACCTCCCTCCCTCTCCCTCTCCCCCTCCCTCCAACCTCCCTCCCCCCTCTCTTACAACCATTGCAGTATCCCCATAGTCACATGATCAAAATTCAGATGTTTGGCAGCCGACTCATATTTATGGCCGTTCCAGTGTCCCTGGGTCACATGATCACCTTTTGTGATCTTCTGACAAGCAAAGTCAATGGGGAAGCCAGATTCACTTATCAACCATGTTGCTAACTGAACAGCTGAGGTCCGGGCACTCGGATCTCATCAAATCGAGCTGATTTTATCCAGTTCCAATAAAATAGCCAATAGGTCTGAAAAATAGCAAGGGCAGAGAGAAACTGAAGCACGTGTCTTACATTTGGTTCTCAAAAATGCCTGCTGTGATATCTCAGAGTTGGTTGTTAAAAAAAGAGGTTTTTTACATTTTAACAATCCTCAAAAAAAAAAAAAAAGTGGGATGGCATGCACTTCACTTGCTCTAGAACAGGGGTCTCCAATCATGGCAACTTTAAGACTTGTGGACTTTAACTCTCAGAATTCTGGCTGGCTGAGGAATTCTGGGAGCTGAAGTCCACCAGTCTTAAAGCTTCCAAGGTTGGAGACCCCTGCTCTAGTCCATACTCTCTGCTTTTCAAGGCAACAGCTTTTATATTTAATTATCTTTCTGACTTAACCGTCCTATCTGGACCTTAGTCATTGTGAAAGCCCTGGGCACATAATTTCTATATTAGTCTTATCAGAATTTGTCTGGAGTTCCGGTGCACAATTAAAAAGTCTGAATTCTGCAGTCCTTCCTCTAATGAAGCTGTAGCCTAAACAAATAAGGTCCTATTCTGCAGTTGGGTAAGGATAACACCCTCACAGCATCACTGCAGCTTTTGGCCAGCACTGCTGGGATGCCTGGTGCTCACAGATAAATAGACCTTCTCTCCCTATCACAAGGGAACATGCTTTGCTATGGCTTCTCCTGGAACAGAATGCTTTTGTTTTCAGAATGATGTCTCAGCAAAGACACCGAGTGTTGTGGAAGCCATGAAAAAGAAGACAGAGATAAGCTGTCTAAGGGAATATGTAGCAAAGACAAATTTTCTTCCTGGGAAAGGATTGCTTTGGGATTAGCCACAATCAAAGTGGCAGCAGCCCCTTGGGGAATGGGCAAGCTGTCCTTTCATGGCAGATATTTTGTGACAATCTCCAAGACACATATCCAAAATTTCCAAGAAGTCCACTGCTCTCCTAGTAAAGTTTGCCTCTATTTGATGCCTATCCAAGAACAGAAGAAGAGAAAACTAGAAGGATTCTCCAAATCTATAAATCCATAGATTTCCCTATAAAGCATTGGACAGCCAAAATGGGAAGAAGGCCTTCTCCTAGCCAGTTGATTTAGAAAAGAGATAGAATTACGGGGCAAGGAGTCTCCCAGAGAGTCAATCCGTAGAAAATAGTAAATCCAGGCTAGAGATCATCCAAGGAGTTAGCCAAGCCATAATGCCAGAATTTGACAAAAGGAGAAATATCAAAATACTATATATGTTTCAGAGGTCAAGAAGACAATGCAAATGTTCAGAGTAGGGTTCAAGACACCATGACAAAGGAACATGCAAAGTACAGAGCTGGTTTCCAACACAATTCCCTATACAACCAGCATGAATATGAATACATTGGATTGAAGGGAAACTTAAAGACTGATGATCCCTAATACTACTCCAAAGAGATTTTTCTGCCAGTCTCACTTTCTGCACCCTGTAGTTTGACTTTCTCTCTATCATTAATTCTCAATGTTTTGGAGATTGTTCCAAAGAATCCAGCCAGAACTTCACAATCCAGATTATTGACTCATCCTTGTTTGCTCTGCTGATCCTGATCAATACGTCTGTGGATTCCAAGGTCCCTTTAGCTTCTTATCTTCTGAAGAAGATATTTAATGATGGCTATAACAATCTCCATGTCTAGTATGGCTGGCATCTGCCTGCACTATTTAGACACAAAACGTTGGATTTGACTTGTGCTTTGGTAATTATTGATAAATGGTGGGGACCACATATTATATACTATATGTGGTCATGCATTATTATTTCATCTCAGTGAGCTAGCATCTCAAGTTGCACATTTGGAAATGTGAGTAGCTGTTGCAAGACACAGTAGGATTGCACAGCTTGGGTTGGATGAGCCAAGTCCTTGTGCATAAGATTACATGGACAGGAGGGGCATTCGTTAAAGGGACAGTGAATTATTGGAATTTTTCCTTCTTTGGGACTTTCTTATGAATGTCATATCAGAAGAGCTCTTGTAGTCAGCAGTGGGAGGTGCCATATGTTCCAACATTGATGCTGTTGCTTGCATTTGCTCCAGAAGTCGCATTTGGCAGATGATAAGAGTAGTTATAGCTGACACTACAAGGACTGAGTGAGCCTTTTAGAGAGAACATCTGGGAAAGAGGAACCCACCTTCATTGCTGGATCTAGGCAAGATGCGTGAAATTGTGCATGTCCAGATTGGCCAGTGCGGGAATCAGATCGGTGCTAAGGTAGGACATTCTTTGCATTTTGCCACTAAAAGATAATGAGATATAAGTTCATACCAACAAAGTGTGATGGAAGTTTGAACAACTCTGGATGAAAAATGCTATTACATTTGGCCAACGTGCAACATCTATTAGCACGTAAGTTTTCAGTCTGTCGGAAGAGATGATAATGTGAGGTCAAATAATGATTCATTTAGACCCACATCCTGTTTCATAGCAGATGCCTCAAGGAAACCTGCACAACTTAAAAGGAGGTCTTCACTTCTTCCAGCAACATACTTCCTCTGGAAAACAGGAGTAGCATATAAATATGACAATTAGTTTTATTTTTAGGCCTTTCATTTGTTGAATCCTTCTTTAAAGACATGTTGTGATGTGAGTAGAGAAGAAAATGAATGATGGTGTGAAAGGATCATCATAATACAAACACTGAGAATATAGTGTATTTAGTAAAAATGGCAAAGGCTAAGTAAGTTTAATGCTCATAGTTCCCATCCTGCTGGCATATTCCCTCACTTTCTAAAAGGTTTGTCCATTCTTTGGACAAAATGTTTTGGTGGTGCTTGAGTTTTTCAAAGGAATCATTATCAATCTATTCTCATGAAGATTCTAGAAAAAGTGCAGAGTAGAGCAACCAGGATGATTAGGGGACTGGAGGCTAAAACATGAAGAACAGTTGCAGGAACTGAGCATGGCTTAGTCTAGTGAAGAGAAGGACCAGGGAGACATGATAGCAGTCTTTCAATATTTGAGAGGCTGCCCCAGAGAGGAAGGGGTCAAACTGTTTTCCAAAGCACCTGAAGGCAGGCCAGACAAGGAATAATGGATGAAAACTGATCAAGGAGAGATTCAATCTGGAAATAAGGAGAAAATTTCTGACAGTGAGAACAATCAACCCATGGAACAGAAGTTGCCTTCGGAAGTTGTGGGAGCTTCATCGCTGGAGGCTTTCAAGAAGAGACTGGACTGCCATCTGTCAGAAATGGTGTAGGCTCTCCTGCTTGGGTGTGGGGGTTGGACTAGATGACCTACAATGTCCCTTCCAACTCTGTTAATCTGTAAATCTGTATGTGATAAAGATATGGCCTGATAAATCCAGATTAGAAAAATAGCATTACAGCATTAATCAGCCACTAAAACGATGGTCTGGATTTTAGATCCTGTCAATTCCTGCCAAAAATTATTATAGTTGAACATTTGGAGTCCCCAGCTTGGGAAAATCTCCTGTGAATATTTACTCAGTAGTAAATCTCACTTTTTAAATGGCAATTACACATTTCCTAGTACATTGTACTTTAAAATTAATATTACGGAATTCCCTTCTTATTGTAAAGAAAGAAAGTTTGAAACAAGTTCTATATTTTTTTTACTTACAAATATGTTTGGTTGCTGTAAGGCAACCTGGAAATGAGGAAGTTGGCAAAATAACTGGCCAAAAACTAGGCCTGATATAGATCACATCCTGAAGAATTTTGTTCTAATCATAACCGATAGACAATAGCAACTATTTCTTCATGCAAGTCAGTTATAAATACAGGTACTGTACTCCTTGGCTTACAACTACGATTGAGCCCAATCTTCTGTTGTGAAGTAAGACACTTAAGTGAGTTTTGCCCCATTTTATGACCTTTCATGCTACAGTTGTTAAGTGAATCACTGTGATTGATAAGTTAGTAACCCGGTTGTAAAGTGAATCGAGCTTCCCCCATTGGCTTTGCTTCTCAAAAGGTTGCAAAAGGAAATCAAATGACCTTAGGACGTAGCAGGGGTCACAAGTATGAACCAATTGCCAAGCATCTGAATTTTGATCACATGATCAGGGGGTTGTGCTACGAAGGTTGTGAACTGTGAAAAATGATCATAAGCCTTTTTTCCCCCCAGTGGTGTTTTATCATTGAACGAAATGAACTGTTGGAAGTCAAGGACTACTTCTATTCTTAGTGATGATGGAAACAGCTGCCTATAAGAACTGAACAAAACTTCTGGAAATAAAATGTTTCTTGAATTGCATATTCCAGGCACTCAGATGGGAAATAAATTATGTTCCTCCTTTCCTTTGGCTGCATTTCCTAATGACTGTGGAAGAATATAGTCTGATTCAGCATCAGTACACATCCCAGTTTTGAACTGGAGACTATTTGTAATGATCAGAGTATTCTTTTTATTGCAAGCTAAAGACAAGAGCTGTTTAGAAACCTTGTACTTCCAAAAACGAGGGTGTTCTTGCATGTACAGCCTCATAGCCCCAGATAAAGGCTCAGCTGGGCTGAATGTCAAAGTGGACACAAAAGATAGACATTGTGGTTACCCCACAATAACCAACACATTGCCTTGTACCCAAAGTCAATGTTGGATTAGGAAAAAGTCTGTCTCATTATTGTCTCCGTGCTTTTGATTCTTGCTACAAGCCTTGCTGGAATGAATGGGTGAAGAATTAATACGGTAATAAATAATAGTTAATGAATAGCATACTGAAATTCAAAGATCATGAAAGCTGTTGTAAAAACTAAAAGTTCAGCAATAGGGAGGAATGTTAAGCAAGGTGGTAAAATGTGCTTAGCACAGCTTTGGGAATTCTTTCCAATCTTTCGTCATGAACGGAGAAAAATTCTCTCTTTCTGTCTTTGTAATAAAGACAGAAATTTTATATCTGTGGGTTTAGATGAATTTCTGTTCTTCCATCATGTTGCAGTTGTATTTGTCTACATGGGTGCACATGCTCTGTTCTAGGTCATATGACCAATATATATATATATATATATATCCGGAGTTTTTCTGGCCCATTTTAAAATGGGACCTTTCTTTTGCCAAATTTGGTCTTATTTGGTCCTGCACTGACAGTTCTGGATGCCATGAAATCTACTTTTTCAGTTTCAGGGTTACAGACAGAGGGAGTTGTTGTTTCCCGATCTGACTCACCTTACTATTTTTATCTGATTTGTTTATCACCTTGATTTCCTAGCAGGGAGGTGGGTGAAGGAAGATGAATGCACGTGTGTATGAAGTCAAAGGAAAAAAGGGAGCTCGTTCCAATTCCATACGTGCTGCCCCATACATGAATGCCAGTGAACCCAACTTCTCACGACTTCACCAGGCCAACAAATACAGAAATAAATAATCTGGTGAAATGCTTGTATTGTCTGAGTCTGTTTGTCCTCTTTCAGTTCTGGGAAGTGATCAGTGATGAACATGGGATTGACACCATGGGAAATTATTGCGGTGATTCACCCTTGCAGCAGGAAAGAATTAACGTGTATTTCAACGAAGCTTACTGTAAGTAACTGGGAGAACACATTTTGCTTGCGCAGGCAGTTGCAGAGGTTAAAAATACAACATGTTTATCGTTTTACTTATTAATATCATTTCTATGCCAGAGGCTCAAGCGTGTCTTAACAGTATTATTATTATAATACAATAATAAAATGCTTTGTCATCTTTCATCACTGCCACAAAATCCACTTCTTTTAAGAACTGTCAAATGAGACTTTTCCCTATGCAGAAACTGCTTTGCATGTTAGGACTGCATTGTCAAAAATTATTCGTTTGACCTAAACTGGGCTTGGCAAACCACACAGGCTACAGTATATGTCAAATTTGGTCCACTGGCCAGAGAATTCTGGGACTTGACGTCCACACATTTTAAAGCTGCCAAAATTGAAAAACACTGCTGGAGAGATAATTTGCAACTCAGGCAAGAATGACCATCCTGATATCATTTATTAATTGCTTCCAATATTTGACCGTCAGGAGAAGGGGGTCAACCTATTCTCCCAACAATCAGAAAGGGAGACAAGAAGCAATGGGTGGGAGCTTATTAAAGAGAGAGCCAATCTAGAATTCTGGCTGAGGAATTCTGGGAGTTGAAGTCCACAAGTTTTAAAGTTGCCAAAGTTGGAGATCCTTGATCTAGAACTTCCAAGGTTCCTTCCAACTTTGTTATTTGTTATTTTTGAGTGAAGCCATGAGTGTTTCTCAACCTTGGCAACGTTAAGAAGTGTGAACTTCAACTCAGTTCAACTTTGCTGGCTGGAGAACGTTGGCAGTTGAAGTCCACACTTCTTAAGGTTACCAGGGTTGAGAAACAGTGCTCTAGGATTATAGGGTACTTCACAGCTGAATATATTATCTCAAGAGAAAGTAGATGAATAATTTTGGAGTTCAAATTCTTTTCTTTATCGTACAGGTGTGAAGATATGGTTGCAAAGTCTGCAGCATTTAAAAACCATCAGTCTCGTTGAAGATAGTTGATATTGCCTTCCAGAATAGCTTTCTGTGACCAAATTGTGTGAATGTGATGATTTCCTTAACATAATTTCGCTGCACACATGTTGTGCATTGACAATAAAGGATTGAATTGAATTGAATTGAATTGAATTAATGAAAGCCCTATGTGTATTTCACCAACTTAATACAAAAAAATTCAGGTGTTCCTAGCTTTCATTACATCGCCATCTGGTGGACGTAGAGGGAATTGCGTAAACATTTGATACTACAGGTAGTCCTTGACTTATGACCAAAATTTCTGTTGCTAAGTGAGACATTTAAGTGAATTTGGCCCCATTTTACCACCTTCCTTGATACACTTGTTAAGTGAATCACTACAGTTGTTCAGGTAGCAAGACAGCTGTTAAGTGAATCTGGCTTCCCCATTGACTTTGTTTGTCAGAAAGTCGCAAAAGGGGATCATATGACCATGGGATACTGCAGCCATCATAAGTAGGAATCAGTTGCCAAGCATCTGAATTTTGATTGTAGGGATGCTGAAATGGTTGGAAGTGTGAAAAACGGTCATAAATCACTTTTTTCAGTGTCGTCATAACTTTGGTCACTAAATGAACTGTTGTGAGGGTTACCTGTACTATTGCCCACTGCCAGGCCTTTACCCTTTTAGTTTTCTTTTTATCTTCCACTTTTTATTTGTTTACTGGTAACAGATATGAAGATTGTGGACAGTGTTTCAAGCCTATTTCTAATTGGTAGCCTATTTCTAATCCCTTGCCCATTCTTGGGCCTCTTTAGAAAGGTCATCAGATGAGTAACCCTAAGGTGGATCTGGTGTGTTGGGAGCCAACTGGCTAACCCCATTTTGAACTGATTGTCTCTGGCTGACAATCATCTTGGAGTCCCCATAGATTCTGAAAAGCCTCCGAAATGAATCAACCCATGCTCTAGGCCAGGGGTGTCAATTTCATGGGCTGCAGGCCACTTGCGTCATGTGCTGGCGACGCCCATGCCCGGTTTAGCGAAGGGGCAAAAAGTTGCAATACATTACATGACGACACCGTGACAACGCAAGTATGACACCCTTGCCCTAGACCAGGGGTGGGCAATTGTGGCTCTTTTATGACTTGTGGACTTCAAATCCCAGAATCCCTGGGCAAGGCAA
>JAEANM010011111.1:0-15441 GCA_017656035.1 Myanophis thanlyinensis
GCAGGAGATGGCCATCCCGTCTCTCCACCCTCACCCTGCTGGCCTGCGGCGGAGAACTACAACACTGATCTGGCCCTCAAAGAAACCCAGGTTGACACTCCTGTCTTAAGACACTGTAAACCTTTAGTTTGTAAAGATCTTTCAGTTGACTACTGAATAAAGTCATTTTCTGAGTCAAGACAATTCATTCAATCACAATAAGCTAATCAGATTGGCTGGAGTTCTGTACCACACACAAGCTAAGTAGGATTAACATTCCAGTTCAGCATTTAAAATACGATGCAAACTCTTGTTTATTACATCTCTGAAGTTAGAGATCTTCAAAGCTGCAGATGAATTGTACATTAAGAGTTGCTTTGGGGCAATTGGGGGCCATTCCAAAAGTGTTGGAGTGCTTTACCAGAATAGCACAGGATGAGACATCTTGTGTGTATGATCCTCCTTATGCCCCTGGTAATTATAATGCCTATATTTACTGCTAAAGGATGGCTCTCTTAGCTTTCTTCCCTAGTCTCAAATTGCAGGATTCCTATATCATACAAAACAGGTGTGGTGGCTCAGTGGCTTAAAACTCTGGAGAAGGTCTATATTCCGTCAGTTTAAACCCTAAATATCCCCCCTCCCCAATGTGATGGTGTAAGCTCCCATCATTTGCCTCAGTTCCCGCCAATCTAGCAGTGTGAAAGCATGTAAATACAAATAGATAAATAGGTAGCACTTTGGTGCAATGGTAACAGTGCTTCTTGTTTTGCTGCCTGTTCTGTGCTGCGTGATGTCACGACCGTGGAAACGTCTTTGGACAGTATTGGTTCAGTGATCTAGAAATGGAGATGAGTGCCACCCCTTAAATTTGGCTACGACTAGCAGAGTAAAAGCCACAGGGATTCCTTTATTTTATATCATATAAATTTCTAAGCCACGAAAGCAGAGGGATAGATTGGCAGCACTTAAGCTTATAGACCTGTAAGAGTCTTTGTGTGTTTAAGCAGCAGAGTGAGGCTGTATGTAGCCAGCCCATTTATCAAAGACAGTTTAAGAAACACTGTTGTTTTGGGGCAGAAACAAATATGATTTGTTTGAATTTTGAACATGATTTATAAAATACTTGAAATACTAAAGTTGGTAAAGAGTGGCATGAAAGGGATTTATTAAAATGTCTGAACAAATTGAGGTACCTGTATTAATAAAGCAGGAAAATACACTAAATAAAACATTCTTCTGTGGTTGTTTTAATACAACATTCTTTTGTGGTTGTTATAACATCAAGGTCTGTTTAAATAAATGTGTTTTCTCAAGTATTTTAAACTGGGTGGTGCTATTTTGCATGTATTGCTTTTATCATTATAATTTAAAGTAGTTTCTGACCATTTTGTCCCATTTCAGACTACAGGTGACCCTTGTTTATTGACTGCCTCATTTAACAATTGTTTAAAATTACAGCAGTGATGAAAAAGTAACTATACAAACAATCCTTGCATTTATAACCTTCACATATCTGGAAAGGAAAGGAAAGCTAAAGTAAGATAATATGCAAGCACAGTCTGTTTATTTAGCAACTGCTTCACTTTCAAATTGTGGGTCCCAATTGTGGTCTCTAAAACAAGAATTATCCACAAGCCCTTTTCCTCTGTAAAAGTCCGCCCATTGATCACATTGCTCTGAAGAGCATGTAAAATGAGCTCTAAGATATAAATACAATAGTGATATTAAAGAAACTTCTAACATTCTTAAATACACAATTGTTAAGAGCAGGGGATAGATGTTGTGATATAGACCTTGATAATGGTTCTTACATGTTCTATACAAACAAAGCAACCCCGCTGTTGTCATTGTATTTAAGAGTTTTTACCAAGGCATTGTTTGATGGAATGCATTTCTACTAGGACTGATGAACCCATAATTAAACAATTTATGTGAAATGTTGAAGTGTTAACAAACCTATAGATAGTTATGATTCCAGGCCTTCCTCTTTCAATACAGGAAAACCTTTGATATTTCTCAGCTTTAAACAAACAAACAAAAAAAGCTCACAAGGTTGAATTGGTCACAGTAGTCTTTTATTGCAAGCCCAAGACACACCACAGACATAACAAGCATTGGACAAGGAGTCATAGATTCACATTTACAGGTTTTGGTTCTTGATGGCACAAAGACTCAGGGAAGAAGGTGGCAGTGGTACAGTGAAATATTTAACAGATCTGAGGAATCTGATGAATAATGAAACAAATGCTCTTTGTCACACACACACACATGCTCTTTGGCACTATGTGTCCGGCCTATGCTGCATAATGCAGCTTTGATGTTTTGCTTATGAACCAGGTATAATCCTGGGAGCACTAAGATATATTCCTCTTTTGAGGCCTTCATGCTGAAGAATGAACACAAACACACCCTTTTCGAAAGGGCCCTGTAGGACACCCAAATCCTTCCAAGTCGGATCTTGGATATCTAAGTTTTAGCTGTAATAGAGAGAGAGAAAAGCACTCCTCTTTTGTTTGCTTCTAAAGCTATGGCAGATGGGAGAGCCCTCCCTCTTTTTAAAAAAAGATTTAGATTGGTTCTGCTCTCCTGAGGTTGCTGAATTGGAATGATACATATGGATGAGTAAAATGCCACATTTGGACTCTGATTCCTGACTGCCTGTGGTGCAGCTGTCAATGAAGCAGAAGAGGCAGGTGAGGCGTTTCACCTGGGAATCCACCATCGTTTCCTCTGAATTCCAAAGTGGACTGCTGTGAGTTCTCACTTCAGCAGCAGATCCTATGTACAGAGAAAAGATGAAGATAACTCCAAAAATGAACTAGTGGACAGATGCAACCACTGAATACTGCAGGGACATTTTCCTCCTATACTTCAGCTGAGATGGATAAGCTTAATCAAGAGAGACAATCTCAGCCATGAACAAACATAAAGCCTTATACCAGGGGTATCAAACTTGCGGCCTGCAGTTTTGAATGCATCATGCACTGGCCATGCTCACCCCCATTTTAGTGAAGGGGGAAAAAAAGTCATATATATGTTATGTGACACTGCAACTTTGACACCCTGCCTTATACCATTCATCATAGCAACTGGAAAGCCAAAACATCCTTTTCAGCAACTTCAAAAAGAATGCCCACTTGTGAATAGGTGCACAATTAGGTGAGTAAAGCTTCCTATAAGGTGGCCAATTTTATATTTGCAGCTTTGAAAATAACAGTCCAGTAATTGACCAAATTGAAGAAGACTGTAATGGGGTAAGTATAAAGTTCCAATTACTATGCAACTGGAGAAATCTGATTTAAAACTGCTAGAAAGCCAAGAGGTTCCATGGGCTTGGTAACAAACTTTTGCCCTAATTAATCTTACAGGAAATACAAGGAAACAGCTAAATAGATTGCTCAAACAATATTCTGTTGCAGAAGATAACAGTATTCTACATAGCAAGGCTAGGGAAGCTACAAGAAGCTATAACCTTGTATTTGATAAGAATAGTGCTGTGGGGAATAAGTAGGCAGAAGGCGGTGATCAACCAGAGCTGGATTCATAGGGTTTCCTGTTAATTGTAGTAACATCTTTATAAAGTTATCAGAATAGCTTGACAACTTGATATCCATTCAGCACTCACGGAGCTTTAAACTTGTCTTTCTGCAATGCTCGGGGGAGAAGTAATGTTTCATCAGAGAAAGATATTATCAAGACTAAGAAATAAGTTGCATATTTGCATTAAAAAAAATCCGCTCACCCCTTGGGAACCCCTCTCTCCCAATCTGGACCATTTGCAGTAATCTACAAAGGATGCACACCTCCCAATGACAGTGAAAAAGCAGCAGTAGACAGAAACATACAAAACTAGCTAATGAGCTAAGGGATGATTCAGCAAATAATAAGCCACAGCAATGGGAGGAGATGGGCCGGAAAAGGGCACTGTGGGAATCAAGAGGATACAGTATTAAGGAGTTAGCCAAGTTATGAAGTTAGCCTTGATAAGATACATGGATGTGGGTTGACAAACCATGTTGGGCAAGGACTGAGTGGCTGCCTCACAAAAATGTTCCAAATTGTTGAGGGCCTGAGGAAATAAGAGAATTGGAAGATATTATAGGACTAAAAAAATATAAAAAGCCAACAGGTTTACTTTTGACAGCATCTGGCTGTTTTTCAAATAGGTGGGATATGTAGAGAGTAGCAAAGATAACCAATTATCCTGTCACTTTTTCCCTATGTGCCCTTATCCCCCTGTGTCCTAGGGTATTGAGACCCCCTAGGAAGCAGATTACCTGTGAATTACCCAGCATGCACTGAGATACCCCTCCAGCGATGGCATCACACACAGCATAAAATGGAGGCCTGTGGAACAAGGAAGTGGCAGTTTCTTTAACCTTCTTCTGCTTGCCCTGATTCCCTTATATGAAGAACCCACAAATCACCTCCCTACCTGAATTTCCTACATGCACTTAAAAAAAGTATAAAACATACTGGGCTGTAACGCTGAGCATCCACTTTACTGCTTTTCCCCTTTTCCATGGAGCCTGCAGCATTGCTAGAAGGGAGCAGCTGTGTTACTGAAAGGAATCAAGCACAAAATAACAGTAAATTAGATCAAAACATATTGGGTGGGGGGAACAGCTGTGATGGAAAAAGTCTGGGAATGGGATCAATCAGTTGTCAACAACTTATACAAATGACACATTTATTTGGAACATTTCTCATTTGGTAATCCTCCTTAGTAATATTCTATTTTTGTATCTACTATTTGGAAGATACTTGGTGATACTTTGATTTGGAATTCCAGGATTTAGAATTGAAATCTAAAGGGAGGGGGGAGAGAACATATCTTCCCTGGGATATTTAAGAATGAGAAAAAAAATAATTTAATTTTTTTAAGGTGAATTTACTGAATTTGCACTGAATGTGTATGCTGAGAGCTGCTCTTGGCTGAATATTGTAGCATAGATCATTGCTAAAAACACATCAGAGAAACTGTAAATGTATAATAATACATATTGGGAAAATTATAATAAAACATGGTAGGGAAAAGTCCATTAACAATGCATGCTAGCAGCCTTCAGAATAATGCATAGAATCCTAAATTGAGGAAAGATACTCATTCCTCAATTGTCCTGTTCATCAAGTAAGACCCTACAGAATTAGTTTCATTGAAAACCAGAGCAATCACAATATTCCATGTTTTGCTTCTGTCAAACCGTAGCCCACCCATATGGTCAAAATCTTGAGACACAATGTATTTGTTTTGGGTTTAAAACAAAATATATTTGCCCCTACTTTTACATCACATATAATGTCAGGTGGTGGCAGTGCCTGACCAATCTTTTCTTAGATTCAGTTGTATCTGCTTAGTAATTGGGCTAGATGTCTATGCAGATTCTCAGTCATCCAGGTCATAGATGTTTTTGTCCCAAAGGTGTTTTTTCAAGAGGCAGCTGGACTTTCTGGTTTTTCTTTGAAGATGTTTCACTTCTCATTTGGAAGACAAAGCCCACATTTTGAACAGAGAAGACCACTGGTTTGAAAGAGGGGTCAAAGAGGCCATCTGTGTCAAAACTGAATAGCCCTCTCTCAACAGAGAGGGAGGGATATGACATCATCTATCTCCAGTCTATAACAGTCCTTTCAACAGAAGAAGACTCCATACCCATTTGCACCACTCAGGTGACCCTGACCACACAGATAACCTCCAGGTGACCTTAACAACTCACTAAAGAGTGCAAATGACCAGCTGTCTGCAACGAGTATAAATCTTTCCATTCCCCACCATCCAGTCAGAGCTGAAAGCTTCTTGGATGAGAAGTGAAACTTCTTTAAAGAAAAATCATAAAATCCAGTTGCCTCTTGAAAAAGCACCTTTGGGACTAACTTAGGCTAGAGAACACCAGAAATTTCTAAGGCTGTAGAGAAAACTTCCTGAAAGAAAGTAGTGACAAATTACTTCCATGCTGCTTTTAGAAAACAGCATGGAATGTACTCATGTACGCATCAAAAATCAAGCTTACTCAAAGGAACCTTTACTTAATGTGTAATCATGGGGTGGGGGAGGGAATACACCCAAGGAAATATTCTTGGCAAGAGTATAGATATAGCGGTCAGTACTTCTACAAGATGCTCAGTTCACTTGATTATTCCCAAACAACTACCCACCTTGGTTACAAAATTAAGAGATATGGCCAGTTTACTCATAAACCCAAATAAGTAGGAAGAACAATTACCAATTTATGACATAAAACAAGCCTGCATGTAATTGGATTCTGTATTGCCACAGGGCTTCTCTGGCTGTATTGACATTGGTTTATGGTATGTAGATATACTGGCTGATGTCACTCTAGAACAGGGGTGTCAAACATGATTTCATTAAGGGCCGCATCAGGGTTGTGCTTGACCTTGAGGGGACCAGGGTGTGCATGGACAGGGTGTGCATGGTCAGTTCTAGGTCATTTGTGTCGGGGATGTCTGTGGTGGCTCAAGCACTCTTCTTATCAGCAAAAACAGGCTCTCGTGCTCAGTTTTTGGCTGATACAGCCTGCAACCCCCTGCCAACGAAAACGGACCTTGGGAGGGCTGCACGCAGCTCCATTTTCACTGGCAGAAGCACTGCACACTGGTCCTTCGCTGTTTCCAGAGCAGTCCCACGAGCCAGATCTAAGCAACCGCAGGGCCTTGAGTTTGACATCCCTGCTCTAGAAATAGGAATCCATGAAAGTTAATGGGAGAAAAGAGAAACAAGCTGGAACTTTGGAGGAAGATTAATGCCAGCTGGTCACTATTTGATCTTAGTGGAAAGGTCTGGAAAGGAAACCTAAAAAGTGACTTAGGACAAAGGTATTTTCTATTCATAGAGAAAGAACATGAATGGAACAATAGAAAACCGCTAACTGAATCTAAACGATCCAAGGGGATAAAAAAAAAAACCCAAGGGGAATATTAGAGAATCAGCAAATGGGGAAATCATTATTTTTTAAAGATACACCAACTTTGTTGCTTAAAAATTTGTGTAGTTCACTTTGGAGGGAGAGGAGGAGGGGGGAATTCTGAGATTCATAATTAATAATAATGCAATTTCTGTCTTAAAATTATGAGAATTTGGTCAAGCTAAATGTGAACTCAGCCTAGTTTTACCCTAGCTTCAGAAGCTGATTAAGAGAGTTCTAGGAGAAAATAATCAGAGTTTCTATCTGCTGGAACAGAAACCTATCTGACTTCCAAGGGAATTTCAGCCCACAAACCAGGTCAAAAATTAGAACATATTTAAATAAATGGTTTGATCCAAGATGTTACTACATTCTGAAATTATTTCACAAATGCTGATTGTAATTCAATTGGGTAAGGATTGCACCATCTTTTGTTAACTACCTTTAAGATCCATCTAGATAGATTTCTCTGACATCTTGGACTGACCAGGTTAAGTGGCAGGTGCATGGCATGTGCACACACTCACACAACCATTTTTGTTCTCTAAGCAGCCTGCCGACTGAATAAGTAAAAAAAAAAATCTCCATTAAATTTTACCTGTTCGTATCACCACTGTATCCATTCTACAAAGTGGTAAAATGATATATAAAATTATACTGAAAACTCTACTGGTAAACATGTAGCTGATTGACAGTAGGTTCAGAAATCGTAATACTTCAATTATAGTGGTACCTTGGTAGCTTTGAAACTCATCAAATTACTCAATGCATTTTGATGTGAAACTTTTGTCCCAGTATTCATTGTTTAGTACTCAACACACAAGCTAGACCTTGTTGGTGTCAGCTGCCTTGTGGCTCACTACATTATTTAATAATTATTTTAATCAACAGCAAATTTAATGTTTTTAAATTGGTTTTAGAATTTGTAATACTGTGTTTTTATCTGCTGTGAACCGCCCCGAGTCCTTGTTGAGATGGGGCGGTATATAAATATGATAAATAAATAAATAAATAAATAAATATAAATGCATTAAGCAATCGGGGAGACATCACACATCTCTATCACTCCCTGATCCTTGTTGAACCATTTGCTGGGCATTATGTTTGTCTCATACGGGTTTGATTTCCATCATGTGACACTCTTAATGGGTTGACCAACCACCTGTCAACTCCATATTCATGCAAAACATTCCATAATTCAAAGATGTGTTGCACACTTTCACTAAATAAGAAATTGCGATAAGCTAGCTTCATGCAATCATAGCTTACTGTGAAGGGAGTAATCACAGCCATAGAATCTATGGCCACCAGGAATGATTGCTTATCCTCAGTGCTGGGATTCAAATAAATTTATGAACTAGCAATTCTCCAAACTGCTTAGAAAGTTAACAACTAGTTCTAGCGAATAGGCGAGAACTGGTTGAATCTCACCTCTGCTTATATTTCCTTTCTCACTTCCATTCCCAAAACTTCAGAAATAGTTTGAAGGCAGTCTGGTATTCTATCAAATCAGAAAAGCAGTAAAAATTCATGTCCCCATATTTCTACCTGAACAAAGAATCCTTCAGGGGAAGGAAGGAAGGAAGGAAGGAAGTTTTTCATTTGCTGATCTCCTGGAAAAGAAAAAGGGGACACTGCCAGAATCTGGTCTCACCTGGCTTCAGCTAGGCTACTGAGAGTAATTTGTACAATCATCAACCCAGAATTTTTTTTTTCCCTTTCAGGACCTGAGATTCTACAACAAAGAAGAGGAATGAAGCAAGAGATCCACCCAATGGGAGAAAAGAGATTTGCAAAGCTCCAGCATGGAAAACCGATTCAGGCCCAGCCTATTTTGCTGCTGCTCTCCCCAAGCACATAAATAAAGTAGCTCAACTTTCTGACCTAGCAGAATTAGAGACACTATCAAATCTGTTTTGTTTATTGATTCCAGGCATTTCTACACTACCCAGTGCAGAACCGAGTCTCGTTATTTTTATTTATTGACATGAGAGTAATTTTGCTTCTTATCAATAGGGCGGGTGATGGAACATGATCGTTTGAAACAAAGCAGTCACAAAACAGCCAATAAAACAGCTGAGGAACACTAACACTCCACAAAATCCACAACATAAAGAGACCGTTTTTGGTCACTAAGTTCTGAAAGCATGGGTGAAAAGCCAGATCTACATTGGATGCGGCAATAAAACCAATACTGGCATTAACCTGGGCTCTTGGAAAGCATATTTTAATTAGGAAGCCAAAGGAGAAAAGTCCTTTTTTTTTTTTTAACATCTCTATGTGCTGTGTTCACCAGTGGAATACAGAAGAAGGCTCCCTTGGCATGCCTTAATACTCTGGCAGATGTCTACGGTGGGAAATATTGCCTCAAATGTTGATGTCCCAAACCATTTAGAGCTTTAACCATCATCGCTAACACCTTGCGGTAAAAGCAGAAGCATATCAGCAAACCAACCTAGCTTCTTCAAAAATCTGCAAAAGACAGACTCTTCATTTTAGTCTATTTTAGCTGCACGGGGTTTATTTTAGTATTTTTTATTTATTTATTTTTTTTGCACCAGCTGCAATTTCCATATCATTTTCACAGACGGCTCCACGCTGAACATATTGCAATTCTTTTAAACTTGGAAGTTTACCGAAGGAAGAATTATGGGCTCCAGATTGTGCCCGTTCGGGAACTGTTGCGCTCAAGGGGATAGCAAAATCGGACCCCCCCAAATTCTAAGCCACTGGTGCTGTCTGATCCTCTAGTGCAGGGTGTCAATCTCAAGGCCCCGGGGGCCAGATCCGGTCTTCGGGGTGCTTAGATCTGGCCTGCGGGGCCTCCCTGGAAACAACAAAGGACTGTCCAGCTCTGTTTTCACTGGTAGAGGGTTGCAGGACATCATCACAGCCAAAAACGGAGCTTGTGGGGGTCAACGGTGGCCCTTTTGAGCTCTGATTTCACTGACAGAAGGTTGCAGGAAGACATCACAGCCAAAAACAGAGCTTGGGAAGAACTGGCAGAACTCTCAGGACATCATAGGTGCCCCTGACATGATTGTGATGTCAATGCCATGCCCAGCCTGGCCACATCCACCCTGGCCTGCCAGGGTCAAACACAACCCTGATGCGGCCCTCAATGAAATCGAGTTTGAGACCTCTGTTCTAATGACCAAAGATGAACCTATAAATATTCTTTTTTCCCCACTGTGGTGCATTTAAGTTTTCAAGACAGCTGGATCCCCATCCAGAGCAGAATGTTTGCACAATTTCCATACTAATTTTTGTTCCGGGGTTTTTTTTTTTAGGTGTGTCTGATTCTTGGTAACTTCATGTAGGCAAATAGTCTCCTGCCAACCACGGCTTCCTTCAGCTGTTGTATGTTTTGAGCTTTGCATCAGATTTGATGTTATCGAGCCAGTGTTTTCTTTCCATTGTAGGTGGTCAAATAAGTTTGCATGTTCTTTGCTTGTCCTGCTATTGTAGATGGTCAGATAAATCTGGTATATAAAATCCTGCTGAGATTCTGAAGAAAGGGAGATCCTGCTAATAACAGCGGGGATGGGAATGGTTGGAGTAGAGGCTTCAAATTTTGAGACAGAGGGTTGATAGTAAGATTGTACCCATTGTGTAAGGACTTGAATTTAGAATTCATCATCCTTTCCCTCAAGGAAGAAACATGGACAACAACGAGCAAGATCTGCATTTTGAATAGGCCGAGAGCCTAGGTCTACGTGGTTAGTTCAAAACAGTCCATACGACACAAAGAAAAGTGCAAATCCGAAAGTAACAAAACCCTAGATAGAATGGGAATATATATGTGTGTGTTAAAAAATCCAACTTTCCCTCAGGAACGCAACTTGTACCAAATGGATAATTAAAGTCGAACCGGAAAAGAATATGAGATTTAAAATTCAGTCTCTGTCTTGATCATCACCCACCCAAATTAATCCCCTGAGGTACGTGGTACCAAAAATACATGGTGACTCACTGGCAATTCTGAGGTGAATTTTACTTTCAGAAAACAACTCGAAACTGATTCATGCACGGAATAGTTTTACTCAGGTAAACCCCAATGCCTGAATTTAAATGAGAAAAAATATGAAGTGGGCTTCCCTAGAAATTCCATTCTTAGGCTTTTGAACTAGGGAAAAAAATAGTACTGCCAATCAAGAGAAGAATAAAACATATTGCTTTATTGTGGAGAAGCCAAGCCCTCTAATAAAATATACATATATTTTGGGGGGCTTTAAAGAGATCCGGTTCTTTGACTATTTCAGAAATTGAAATATGACTAACCCTTCCTTCATGTTTTTTTTTTTTTTTTACTTTTTCTTGCACTGGTTCAATATGAAAACCAACTCTCAGAGAAGTACCAGATTTTTACTTTCCTTTATCGTTTTTCATTGCATGATCTTTTTTTCTGTTATATGGTTTACCATATCAAGCTTTAGTGGCCAATTTAATGGGTGCAAGGTTGTCCATTTGGTCAATAAAGCAGATTTGTTTACTTGATAAAATTACTGAATTCGTAGAAAGGTTGTTTTGTTTTTTTTCTTTCTCACAACAAAAGGTTGCTCTTTTTAAATATTTCAGAGACACGCCTCCCCACAAAATTCTTTTAAGTGGTTATGGTACATACGTAGAAAAGCTCATTCTACCAACCAGGTTCACCCTTGAGATGCAGTTGAATCTGTTAGTTTTTGTTTGGTTTCCACAATTTAAATACATCCAGACTTGGTTCTCTGGCTGAGGACCTATCTGAGGTGCATAAACAATATTTATTTTTTGCAACATTACTTACTTCAGAAAGTCAGACAACCGAGCAAACGGACAAACATTTGTCCCAGAAGAATTCAGAATACTATTTCCATCAACAAACATTGAGTTTAGGCAAAAGTTCACTCTGCCAAAAATCCTGCCATTTGTCTTTAGGGACAAGGTGAAGGTTAACATCTTTGAAACAATGGACTTCTTAAAAGAAATTACTAACTGTGCACCACATGGAGAAAGTTGCAAAACTGTTGTTGTTTTTAATGCGCACCGGAAGGTCCGCAGGTCTATGATGGTCTGGATCTCCGGGGGCAATTCGTTCCAAATGGAGGGTGCCCCCACAGAGAAGGCTCGAACCCTCGGGGCTGCCAGATGACAATGTCCAGGCAATGGAACCCCAAGGAGGCCCACCCTGTGGGAACGTACTGGCCGGTGGGAGGCTGATGGTGGCAACAGGCGGTCCTGTAAGTACCCGGGTCCCAAGCCATGGAGTGCTTTGAAGGTAAGAACCAGCACCTTGAATCGCACCTGGAAGGCCATAGGGAGCAGTGTAGCCCACGCAGGAGAGGTGTAATATGGGAGCTCCGAGGAGCCCCCAAGATCACCCGTGCGGACGCACTCTGCACCAACTGCAGCCTCCAGATGCTCTTCAAGGGGAGCCCCATGTAGAGAGCATTGCCATAGTCAATGCGATCTAGATTCATGATTATGCAATAAAGTTGACTGGAGCAGAGGCATTTTCCATAGTCACAGAATTCACAGACCCTGTGTGGAACTACCAGTAACCATGAAGATATGGCCATTGGCTTGATTTAGACCAAAAGAGAGACTGCAAATTAACGAGAGACAAATCTAGCAAGGGCATGAGATTTTTAGCCTTTTTGGAAGCGCTTTGGTTTCACTGTTGGAAATAGCATGTTGGACTAAGTCCAGCTGAAAGAAAAACAAGGATTGGTGAAGTTTCTGAAGGAAACTTCAGGGACGTGCACCGTTCCATTTTGTGATGTTCTCTCCCCACCCTGAGAAAATTGTTAGGGGAAAAAAATATGCAGTTGGCTTTTCTCCATGCTTCTTTAGTTGCTTCACAGAAACATGACATTTGATCTCCAGGGAGGGTTCAGTAACCTGTGAAACTCACTTTTCATTACAACAAACCCAGCTGAAAAAGACAGTTTCCCCCCTTTTCGATCGTTGCATAGTGAAGCTGTGTTTCCCACGTTGGCTGAGATTTCAGAAGCCAAAGGGAAACACGAAAGCAAGATCTACAACGTTAGGGGTTTAATTTCTGATTCTATCTCATTTATTTTGCAGCATCCATAGGATCACACATGATCCGGGCTCCAGAATTTCGCCATTGGTACTTGTTTAGGATGGCTACAGCAGTCCTTGGCTGTGTGATCATCATATGTGACCTTTAACCCCCCACAAACAAAGTCAATGGGGAAGCTGGCAGGAATTTGTAAGTTGGGGGGTGTTCATGTGACATCTTGCTTAATGGCCTTACGGCGTTTGTTTAATGATGGCAACTGGAACTGCCGTCATAAGTCAGGGCTGTCATATGATGTTTAGGAAGGCTGCAGCAGTCCTAGGCTATGTGATCATCATATGTGACCTTTAACCCCCCACAAACAAAGTCAATGGGGAAGCTGGCAGGAATTTGTAAGTTGGGGGGGTTCATGTGACATCTTGCTTAATGGCCGTACGGCGTTTGTTTAATGATGGCAACTGGAACTGCCGTCATAAGTCAGGGCGGTCATATGATATTTAGGATGGCTGCAGCAGTACTTGGCCGTGTGATCATCATATGTGACCTTTAACGCCCCACAAACAAGATCAATGGGGAAGCTGGCAGGAATTTGTAAGTTGGGGGGGGCTTCATGTGACATCTTACTTAATGGCCATATGGCGTTTGTTTAATGATGGCAACTGGAGATGCCATCATAAGTCAGGGCGGTCATATGATGCTCGCCGTTGCTTGGCTACGGAGTTGCTGATCTCAATTACAGCCCGTTGCAATTATAATACCCTACCTGCATTGTTGCGCAACGATGCTTAGAAATTAAAGGGTGTGATTCAAAAGAAAATAAAAAAGTGAGAATGGAGAAGAGAAAAAAGAATGGAAAGATTTGCATGGTAGGCATTTCTTTTAACTGTCTTAATTGTTAAAATATGGGAAGTAAATAATAGAAAAATAGATAAAATATGTACGATTAATACCAGTAGCACAATTTATATATAATGTTTAGTGTCTGGTTTCTTTTGGACATAGGTGTGGCATGTTCAGCTATGCACAATAATTTTATATACAGGTAATCCTCTCTTACTGACTTAGTTCAAAGTTACAGCAGCACTGAAAAAAGTGACTTACGACCGTTTTTCTGAGATACGACCTTTGTAACTTCCCCATGGTCACCTGATCACCATTCAGACACTGCAGCAACTGACTCATATTTATGACAGTTGCAGTGACCTGGGGTCACATGATCCCCTTTGGCAACCTTCTGACAAGCAATGGGAAAGCCAGATTCACTTAACAACCGTGTTACTAACTGAATATCTGCAGTGATTCACTTAACAAGAAAGGTAGCAAAATGGGGGGAAATTGACTTAACAGGTGTCTCACTTTTATCAACAGATATTTTAGGCTCAGTTATGGTCCTAAGTGAAGAGCTACCTGTAATAAGAAAACCAGAGCACTATATTCATCAAATCTTACTTTAAAAAAAAACAAAACGAAAACAAAACATTACACTGTAAATTGTTTATTAACCATGATTTGGGATAAGCTTGCTTAACACAGCCATAAGCCTAAGCCATAAATCATAATTTATAAACCACAGGGTTTCTCTGTGTATGCACACTATATTTATGGTTTGCAGAAATCTGCTTCACACAGAGCACGCTTGCAGTGAGGTTATAAATTACTCACGCTTTAGCACTGATTTTGCTCATTGTGAGCAGGCAGTTAACACATTTCTGGCCCTACTTCTCAAAAAATGACTAGTTTCTGGAGGAAGTGTGTTTCCCCGAGATTGTTACGACTTTCCATCAAGCAGCAATTGCAGGAAAATAATCACAGTAATTGGAAATCCCTCTGCCACCAATTGTGCCCAAAGTTACGTTTGGCCATTTTTATTTTTTTTTGATCCTACTGCTTTTAGATGGATATGATTTATGGGTACCCTTCTTCTCTGACGTTGTTAGCAACGGCGTGTTAAGCTGCGGAGACGTTAATTCAGAGCTCCAGTTTAAAAAAAAAAAAAAAAAAAAGGAGTAAGGAAGGAAGGAAGAGAAGTTGCTCCGGCCAATCTTAGCATCCTTTTTTTATAGCAGCTTCACTAGGGGGAGTAGCAGGCAATATTCGTCAGCGAGAACAAAAGCCGTACTTATTTATTTATTTTTAAGGAGCGTTTTCTTTCTCTTTCTCTCTCTCTCTTTTTCTTTTTCCTAGAGGAAAGGAACTCGTAATACCGGAACTTGGAGCAAACTGTGTATCGATTTATAACCAAACACAATCACTGAACAAAGTGAGCCAGTTGAGATGCCTGCATGAATAGTGCCTAGGTCCAGCTTGAGAGATATCAGCGAGATGTTTTAGTCTCTCTCTCTTTCTCTCTCTCTCTCTCTCTCTCTCTCTCCCTACATCCCTCCCGCCCTTCCCCTCCCTTCCTCTCCCCCCCTCCATCTCCGTCTCTGTCTCTCTCGCCTCTCTCGCCTCTCTCTGCCTTTCTATGACTCTCTGTCCCTCCCTCCCTCTCTCTCTCTGTCTCTGCCTGTCTCT
>JAEANM010011112.1:0-15441 GCA_017656035.1 Myanophis thanlyinensis
TTGAACATTCTTTAGCATTGCCCTTCTTTGGAATTGGAATGTAAACTGACCTTTTCTAATCCTGTGGCCAATGTTGAGTTTTCCAAATTTGCTGGCGTATTGAGTGTAGCACTTTTACTGCATCATCTTTTAACATTTTGAATAGCTCAGGTGGAATACTGTCACCTCCACTAGCTTTGTTGATACTCAGACTTCCTAAGGCCCATTTGACTTCACATTCCAGAATGTCTGGCTTGAAGTCAGTGGCCACTGCATTGTGGTTATCAGGGATGTTAAGCTCATTCTTGTATAGTTCTTCTGTGTAATTTTGCCACCTCTTCTTAATCTCTTCTGCCTCTGTTAAGTCCCTGCCATTTTTGTTTCTTATGCCCATCTTTGCATGAAATGTTCTCTTCATATCTCCAATTTTCTTGAAGAGATCTCTGGTCCTCCCTATTCTATTATTTTCTTCTATTTCTTTGCACTTTAAGAAGGAATTCTTATCTCTTCTAGCTATTCTCTGGAATTCTGCATTCAATTGGGTGTATCTTTCTCTCTCTCTCTCAACCTTTTGCTTCCTTTCTTTCCTCAGCTATTTATAAAGCTTCCTCAGACAGCCATTTTGCTTTCTTGCATTTCCTTTTCTTTGGGATGGTTTTAGTTGCTACATCTTGTACAATGTTGCGAACTTCCATCCATAGTTATTCAGGCACTCTGTCTATCAGATCTAATTCCTTAAATCCATTTGTCACTTCTACTGTATATTCAACAGGGATATGCTTTAGTTCTTACCTGAGTGGCCTAGTGCTTTTCTCTACTTTATTCAATTTAAGGTTATATTTTGCAACAAGAAGCTCATGATCTGAGCCACAGTCATTGGACTATTTTGACTGAATAATATTTTTAAAAGGAACTTGCCAATCGTTTGACAAATTCATCCCTAAGTATGCAATAAATACTAGTCAAAATGCCAGATAACGCTTATTTAAAGAACCTGAAGATACCAGATAATTCAACATAGCCTTCTTGCTCTAGAATGAAGATGGCCTACTAAGCTTTTCCAGAGGGCATGTCTAGGTGCCATTGCCTGTACTTCAACATCTCCTGGAAGCTGAGAAAGTATAAGGTTGGCACCTCTAGATGTTGTGATTTTTGTCTTATCCTTTCTCCAGATGTTAAATGTGGACATTGCAAGGTGTACACTGTTGCAAAAAACATGATTTGAAACAATACGTTATGTTGGCAAACTTGTGACTCCGGTTGGTTCCAGTGGAACCATTCCCACCTGGTCTCTGACCTATTCTCCCACTCCTAGTCCTCTGTGTGGATTACAGTCGCTTATGAGTTGGTATATTGGCATCTGATTAACCTAAAGCTGCGATGATGAACTATAAAGTGACGCACTATAATCCATTCCAAATGCAGCAAACTATAAGGCTGCATGATTTCTTGCAGACTTTGGAATAAGAGGGAGCACAGCAAAGAAACAGGTAGCAGCTGTGTCTAGAAAGGTCTTTCCATGGCTTTATCTGGTATGTCGGTTGCTTTCTTTTCTGATTCAGGGAACCCTTCAATACTGTGGTCTTCATAACTGCAGTGGAGCTACCCTTGAAAGATCACCCAAAATATTTGTTTGGTACAGAATACAGCAGTGTAAGTCATGGGTTAATATGTCCATGCAGCTCCTCTGCTCTGCAAACTGTTTGCTAATTAGCTTCCAGGTGTGATTCCTGGTCATTACCTATAAAAATTCTAAATGGCAGTAGGGGTCCACTTACATGAGTGCCTTACTCTCATCATATTTCCTCTGCCAATTCAATCTTGCACGGTCAGCATGCTTTTAATTAAACAATCCCATTTATTAGGACCTCAAAATCCAAAGCTCTCCTAGATGGCAGCAGGCTGAGACTGCTAAAGTTAGGCAGTTTTGCCAGGAGCCTGATACCTAAGAAGGTGACAGCAGCAAGCAAGCATGCATGACCGTCAACTGGCAGTAGGCTTAAACTGCTCGAACCTGGCAGCAGGTAGGCAGTGGGGACATATATGCATGCATGACCCCTGGTTGGCAGGAGGCTGAGACTCTGAAATGGGTAGGCCTGGCAGGAGCCCAGTGGCCAGGGTAATGGCAGCTAGGTGGCAATGTCGAGCCCAGCACCAACTGTGGTGTGGGGTTTGAGCCCGGCTGGTGGAAGCAAGTACCGGAGAGAGGAGGCAAGGTGAAAAAGCTGACCTGGTTACCTGGGAGCAACTGCAGCAGGTATGCATTGGCAGAAGAGAGTAGCCTCTTCATCTTGGTCACACTGTTCAGGATATCAAAATGTCAGAGTTGGTGGGGAGATGGATTTGGGTAGTTGAAATGGAGGCAGGTCATGCAGGGTAGGAAACATGACTGTGGGATGCTGCAATGTTTGTAAGTGTGAGAACTGGTCATGTGCATTTTTCAGCACTGTCATAACTTCAAATGGCCGCTGAAGAAGTGTTCATAACTTGAGGACTACCTGAATGTACTACATCACGCCTGTCAAACTGCAGGTCTGCCCACCCCGGCTCTGCAAAGGCAAAAAAACCCATCCCGATACATCAGGATACAGCCCATGATACGGCTGGGGTTGACACCCCTGTGCTACGTAATATAAATATCTGGAGTTAGGCTTTTGGAGGAGTATGAAAAAGGATGCCCTGCTGAAATAATTTAGTGAAAGAGGATGTGAGTGAGAAAAGATACATATTAGGGAATTCATTGTTGCACAACTGAGAATGAAAGATACTGCCTGATGTCTATAGTGAGAAAAATATAGTTTCCAAGAGGTAGTTTCATCAAGAAAATGGTGACAGAATTTGGGAGGAAACTGAAGTGAAGGAACACTGAATAGAGAACTTTAGAAATGTGCATGAGAAATATAGTAAAGTAATATGTCAAAGAACCGAATATGGCTAGAAGGGACCTCAGAGATCTTCTAATCCAAATCTCTGCTCAGGAGGAGATCGGATATCATCCAGTCAAATGGTTATCTAAGTCTGGTTTTGAAAACCTCCAGGGATGGAGTAGCCATAACTCCAGGAGGCTAACTATTCCATTGATTATTTATTTTTTATTTATTTTTATTTTATCAAGATTAATGGTTCTCATTGTCAGAAAATTTCTCCTTAGTTCTAGGTTGGATCTCTGTTTAACAAACAATTACTTCTTGTCCTGTCTATCCCCTCTTCTCTGTGACAGCCCCTCAAATACTGGATATCATGTTGTCCGTAATCCTTCTCTTTGATAGGCCACACATACCATGCTCCCTCAGCTGTTCATCATATGATATAGTCTTCAGACCCTTTATCACCTTTGCTGCTTTTTTCAGCATACTTTCTGGAGTCTCAGAATCTTTTCTGTATCATAGCGACCAGAACAGTACGTAGTATTGCAAGTATGCCCTCACTAGTCTGTTATAAAGCAGTATTAATAATTTCTTATGACCTTGATGCTATCCCTCTGTTGATGTAGCCCAGGACTGCATTGGCTTTTTTTGGCAGCTGCAGCACACTGTTGGCTAATTCCTAAGTGGTAATCCACTAGGACACCTAGATCCCTCTTGTAGTTACTATTGTTGAGGCAAGTACCACCAATTCTGTACCTGTGTATTTGGTTTTTCCTGCCTAAGTGCAGGACGTTACTTGTCACAGAACTGCATCTTGTTGGATAAGACCCATGGTCAAATCTGCCAAGTGAGTCTATCTTCCAAAGTGTTAGCAATCCACCCCCCCCCCCCCGCTTGCTGTCATCTGCGAATCAGAATTCCCCTTCTAGATCATTTATGAATGTATTGAAGTATACTAGGCCTAAAACAGAATCTGGAGGAACCTGACTGCATAGACTGGGACAATGTTGAAAAATAGTCATTATTGATGTATTTATTTTATGCTGCAAAATAATCCTAGTCTAATATTGATTACATTAATATCCTACCTTTCCTTCAGGAAATCAAGACAAATTACATTGGGCTCTGCTTCCATTTTATCCCTGCAAAAAACACCAGTGTGGAAGACTGGTTTAAGAGAGAGTGATTATCTCAAAATCATATCAGTAACCTACTCCAACAGCTTAACTTTAAGCTTTAAAGTAGCTTTGAAAATTAGCCCATAGGATTGCTAACCAGCACATTTTTCAGTAACTGCCTAAGTTTTTTCATGCTGTTTAGGGAGTAGATGGTAATAATTTGTTCTATCTGCTCAAAGTCCTGCTTGAAATGCATTAGTTGTCTATAGCTTATAAACCACATTTTAATTAACATTTCTTCAAATGTTTTTGTGCCTTTAAACTATTAACATTTTTAAATTTATCAGGAAGCAATAAAATGGATTGAACACACTTTTTGAAATGACTAAAATCAGTTTCTGTACCCAAGCCTGAATAGTTATCCTTAGTCACTTCTTTTCATTTTTAACAACAACCCCCTGCCATTTCATTATAAAAATGGAAAGAACAAAATTAGAGTGCAGTGCAATCACCTGATGCCAACACAGAAATAAGCCTCACCAACTCAGTATTTTTTACTCCCACAAAAATAAAAATAATAGGGTTAAAAGAAAATAATTTAATTTATTTAATTATACTGGATTAATACTTGCTGGAACAGTATCTTATTTTTAGGATTATTAAAAGGGGGTACTCATCTGAAATTAATTTTTACTTTCATTGTGTTGCTCCACACTTTGCTTTTCAGAAACAATAAAATGAAGTAAGGATCCTACGATTAACATTTCTGACAACTTTTGCTAAACTTGATATATTTAGAATGAAAGCTATCCAAAGATAGGAATGGGAGGTATTTATTTATTTAATGTTTTTCTGTCCCACTGCAATCAAAATATTTTCAGTGGTTTTATAGAATACAAAATCAATCAACACTATCCACGGTGCAAACTTCCATCAAAACAATAAAATAACCACCAAAAATACGAATACAAACAAAAGGTAGAAATGACATGATAAAATTTGGGGAAGTCTCTCTAAAACAGTTCTATCTTTATTCTTTTCCAAAATATTAACAAAGAGAGGACTAGTTTGATCTCTGCTCTGCAGTCCTACCTACTTGAAAGAAGCCCTTTCTCACTTCAGTCCCCAGAATCTGCTGAAAAATGTGGAAAATGATGTTCACATGTTCAGTTTCCACTTTAGTCCTGCTTGTAGCTAATTATGAATTTTAGTAGCACATAAAAGTTATCTCTTCCTTTCTGTTACATACATTTTTTCTTTTAGATTTGTTCTATCTTCTTAAGTCTAGAATATGAATGATTGTGCTATTTTATAATTCTACTTTTCCCTATTCTTTCCATTATTAAAATAAAGTATATTGATTTTATATTGCTGCTGTTTGCAAAGAAGAGCTTTTCTCATTTCAGTAGCTTAGAATGTAAGTGCATCTGTGTTTTCAATACCACAATATGCATTAATATATCTGTAAGGTGTACAGACAGTTTACCATTTATATCTATTGCATGAAAAGCATTTTTGAAAGCTACCAAATAAAATAGTTCAATCTATGAAATTAAGCTAGTTTGCTTATGTTTTATGCATTTAGTTTGCTTCATTAATTAGATCCTGATGGTGGCAGCACTTGTTAAGATATAAATATCATACTTATATTCCCACTTGGAAAAATGCTAATATAATGTTCTATTACTCAGAAATGTAGATAAACTAAAAATCCTCCAAGTGTGAATAAGGTACTTTTCCTTTCAACAATTACTGTCACCCTGAAGATTTAATTAGAAATTCTAGCTAAGTAGGTATAATGTGAGCATTAAAATATGTCATGCAATATTAGCATAACCTTGGAGTTTTGATCCATAAAACTGTATTCATTTTTGTGGTATTTTTTTAAGAATTGTAGATGCGAAGTTAAGAAACCATATTCTCTTTAATACTCTTTCAGTTTAAGAAGAAGAAGAAGAGGCAACCTGTTAGGAATTTTAATTAGATTGTAATAATGCAATTTATTGCCAAGTATTACAGGTATCAAATGTCATCATGTTTTGTACTACTTAATTGCTAATCTGCAATTTTGTTTTAACTACACTTTCTGGACATTTTTCAAAGGGAACCCCCACATAAACATGTCACAGCAGTGAAGACAAGGTGTGACCAAACCACAGATAATTATTGCCAAATCCATGCAGCTGAGGAACAGTCACTAACTACACATTAATTGCATTTGTGAAAATACACTCTCAGCAAAAGCCTCCACCTGTAAATCAAATAAAGAATAAACAAAGAGCACACCCAAACTATTTCCTTGCTCTTTGATCAGGAGTGCAACCATTCCAGAACAGAATCTCAGTTCCCAAGTTTAGTTTCTTATTGTTGAAGAGCATTTTCGTCTTATTTGGATTTAATTTCAGACTGTTCTCTGTCATCCAAGTAGAATCAAACCTAGGCAGATTTTACAGGGGCTGATAGAAATGAATGATACGAAGCAGTAAAACTTGGTGTCATATTAATAGGATCCTATTCTAGGGTTCTGACTCATCTTTATTTTTCTGTAAATTTTGATCAATCTTGGGTGGCAAGATTAGAACTATCAAAATTTGCATTGCTATGTGTTCGTCAATAGATTGGGATTACTGCAAAATAGACTCTGTGCTGCCTGTCCTATTTTAAATTTGGTTTGTATTCAAAACAATAAGCACACCAGTGGGGAAAAGGTAGAAGGATTTTATTAACTGAAATAAAATTAAAAATAATAGGCACAGCAAAGATCCTCTTATGCCTAGTCTGCCTGCCACAAATCTGTAAGGATGCTAGTGGATAGATACACTTGAAGTTGGCATATTACTCCCAAGATTCCTTGGAATTCCCAGGATCCAGGTCTTCGCTAAGTTCATCCTTGGAGAGATACTGAGGACTTGTAGAATCACATGAAATTTATCTCGTAGTAGCTTTTTGCTACTATTATTTTATTACTATATTATAATCACATTAAAATTGCAATAAAATACATGTAACCAATTAACATATTATATTAGCATAATATAAGGCAAACAGCGTTTCTGTATTTTGTCATACATCATTTTTCTAAGTAACCATAGCCTTTTGACAAAGAACGAATAATAAATCAATCATAAAACTAAGGAACATACTAGAAAACAATGATGTATCTATTTAATGTCCTGTGATGTACTGGATAAACTTGAGGAAAGGGGATGTGCCAGACTAAACAGCAGTTTTTGAAATATTTACTTGCAGTTATTGCTGTCCAAGGGGGAAACGCCAAATATTGAAAGCATGTTGCCCCCAACAATCTGAGTCCTCCTTTTACCGACCTTGGAAGGAAGGTAGAGTCAACCTTGAGCCTGTCAAGATCAAATTCCTGGGAGTAGACAGAATCAACCTGCAGTACTGCAATCTATCTACTGTGCCAGCACTGCTCTTGTTGTTTTATCCTTGTTCAGTTCTTTAATTTGATGTCTTATATTTTAATATAATTTTTGTTTTGCTCCATAATGTTCTATTTCCCTGAAGCTACATGTAGCAAAGCACTTTTCCCCTTATTATATCATGTAATACCGTTGCTGTAAAAGTTCAGGTAATTCAGGTATTATTTTACCAGGTGCTCCAGTGGTTGTGGTCTCAGGGTCAGTTCATCTTGTCTGGGCTAGAGATGATTGATTTGGAAATAATTTGGAGTTTCACCTCTTTTCATAAGCTATAAATAAAGTTAACTTTTAATAATTGTTTTAGTAATTTTCCTTTGGATATGTTATTAAAAGTGTTTCTTTTTTCAACAATACTGTGCAAACACCAGATAATGTTTAACAGTCAATTACCATATACATTCATTTGGTTTTTCAAGTTTGCAATCGCTATTTAAAGTGAGCTGTTGCATGATAAATAATTGCATGTATTTTATTAAAATAATATTTGTACTGATGTGATCTTGTATAGTCTTCAATATAAATATGTTTAGTAGCAAGGTTTCTTATAGATAGATATTATTAATAAAAAGTGGCAAGAATTGGGCTGGATAAACAGAACACCTAGAGTTTTTCAGTATATTTAAGTTCTTACAAACAAATTTTTGGCAGTTGATTTCTAAAAAAGATTAATAGTTTAATATGGCTTTTTGATCCGATTTTCCTTATCAACACCATTTTCTCTCATCTAAGTTTGTCTATCCACATGTAAAATTTCAGAATCCCGTCCAAGATCTACATGTGGAATCTACTCAGCTGTGGATAAACATCTCTTCATAGTATCACAATATTGTCACAAGACCAAAATGATACAAACACCAATGATGTATTATAAGAGTTATTTTAGGAAAGCTATCAATTCTTTCAGAAGATACAGTTGTGATTCACATCACAATTTATTTATTTGAAATTCTGCTTTTTCCTTCTAGAGCAGGGATGTTATACTGGTGGCCCGCAAGCTACCTGTGCATGACATACCCATCTCAGCTCCACGAAGGGAAAAAAAGTCTCAAAACATCACATGATGGCAACGTGACACCACGAGTTTGACACCCGTATTCTAGAGGAGCTGAAAACCATTTAGAATAGGATAATGAAAATAGTTCTGAATAAAAATTTCAAAAGCATAAAAATAAATATCAAAATTAAAAGAAAATTCATTTTAACGAATCAGAAATGCAAAATAAAACCAATCTAAAACATAGCTAGGATCTGGTATACTTGTTAGCTACAAATGACTGTGTGGCAAGCAGGTATTCAGTTGTTTTCTGAAGGAAGAGAGTATTGAGCCAACTTTCCCTAGAAAGCGAAAGATTCATGTTTGATGTGCTGCCAAAAAAAAAAAGTTACTCACCACTGCACTGTGATCTAAATCCAACAATGGAAACATAAACTGGGCTTCCCTAGATGATCTGAGTGCATGAGTTGGATGATGTTGGGCAAAAGCAATTTTTAAATATAGTAATTGAGTCCTATATTATATAATATTAAGCAGATGGTTGTGAATCTTAAATAGGGGTTAGTATCTTATAAACAATCAGTACAATACTTTCAGGATTCATTGTTAAAATATACCACTTATTATTCCAATCAGGATTGTAGCTGTATGATTGCCACTTCCTTCTAGCACCTTGTCCAAAGTCTGGCAATTTTTTTAAACGCTGCACACCTACCTATAAATAAATAATTCATCCAAAAGATAAGGTCATCAGCATGTGCTGAAATCTTTTAATTATTCTCATGAAAAACCTATGAGAGAATGCCCATATACCTGTGAATCTCATTTATTGGAAGGCATCCCAACTTTTTCAAAAAGTCTTCCTTAGTTTTGGAAATTCCAAAGCTATTGTACATGTCCTGATTCTCTCCTTAACCCTAGACTAAAGGTATGCCAAATGATAACACTATTTAACACAACGTTTTATTTTAAAACAAATATATGTATTGTGCAATGGATTGACTTTTTGTGATCTGGGTCATGTTAATTTCCAGCACTTTCTGTTGATATTTTTATCAATTACGATATTTTTAGGTTCATTTTCTCTTTTGCGTATTTGTTTCCAGAATTATTTTCTGAATACTGAATCAGGTATTTTGTAGACAAGCGCTGTATAATACCATCTTTTCTTTAGATAATTTTTTTTATTTCAGATTAAACAGTGTACTCCATTGTAAAGCAAAGACCTCAAGTAATGGAAGTGCATTGTTGTGCAAGACAGATGCTGCTGCTATTTCGTTGCTGGGTAACAGGTGCTTGGTTACATAGTTGATGATTGTCATACATTCTCTTTCTTTCTCTCTCTCTCCCTGTCTCTTTCACCATTTCATTTCTAGTATGTAAGATTTATGAATATAATTGACATGATCTCAGTAGCAATTTGCAGGCCTATAATCATTTTAAAACTCAGACTTTGCTCAGGTTAAATGTAGCTGTAAGTGATAATGGACTGGAAGCTGTTGCTGTTGCACTGTTGAAACTATGTTGGTATAAATTTAAAGCAAGTAAAAGGAAAAAAAAGAGCAATCGTATCCCTGATGTTTCAAATTACAGTAAGGAGAAAAATCAGATAGTTCAAATAAAATTTCATTCATTTTTATTATAGAATATAGACAATTGTTCAAGTAAAAATATGCATACATTCATTAATTTAACTTTTACTTTCAATTGCATTTTAAGACTTTTCAATGTGTAGCTTAAGATGTATTCAGAATTAGAGATGATAGTATGTTTGATAGTTAGGAAGCACATGCCAAGTAAGTTTCCCAAAATAGAACAAGTGTGATTGTTTTCATTTACTTAGGTTACACTAGTACATACTCTAAATATTGATACATTAAATATTTACTGTTACCACAATGCTTCCACATTTCAGTGCTTGATCAGCTGGCCAAGAATATGGCATATTCCTTTGCTTGGGTGTTCATTTGTTGTGATCAGAGTGAACATGCTTTTTTATATTTTGATGATTAGTTTGACTACTTTTAATGACTTATAGCTACATCTAGTGTCTGCAGTTTTATTCTTGTGCAGTGACATTTTCTTGTCAATCCTCACCTCCCCCATGTTCTCCTGCAGTACTTCACCAATTGGTACTCTTCAGTTAATTGATAGTTACAATTTGGTGTCAATACATACATACACACACACAAATTTTTGCATTCTTAACAACTTTTTTATTCTTTCCTTATTGTGTTAATTGACATTCATTGATAAATGTATTTCCATTAATTGCACTTAGAATATCTTTTCTTCCAATTTTGCATTCATTTGTTAGAAATTCATAAAAAAATAAAGGACCAGAATTCAAAGAGTTCAGACCACAGTGTACAGTAAGTAGGAACAAAGCTAAGTAATTGTAGCATCGTGCATATGGGATAAATATTGAAGATAAAATAATATCTAATGAAGAGGATCAAATGGCTTTTCTGATGTACAGAAATATAACCTTTGAGTCTGCCTTTCTGTATGTTGCTCTAGCTTTTAACTAATAACTAGACAAACTGTAAAGTCATTTTTCTTTCCACACATAATACAGGCTTGTGCCATTTCCTCTCTCCTCACAACTCTTCTAGGACCCCAATAAAACTGTCACCTCTTCCTGAACTGCAAAACTGCCTGCCACTTTTCTGGGAGAGAGGCAATAAGAGGGCAACAGACCATGAGGAATACTGTATCTCTGTTCCAGGATGCCCCGAGGACCCCCTTTCTTCATAGAAGAACAAGGCTCACCTGTTAACTGCTAGTGGCCCCAGCCCAGACCGACCTTGCCAGCAGGCATTTGAGTCATTCCATTGTTCTTCCCACATCAGCCACCAACATTTCAGATTTTGGCCTCTGTTCCAAAGCAGCCAATGGCTACTTTCCCATAAGGCTTTGCTGCCAGCCAATTAGGCACTGGAGCCAGAGGGAGGCAGGAAAGAGGATGGGAATGTAACTTGTACCACACAGTCTATATAGGGATGTCGAACTCAAGGCCCGGAGGCCAGATCTGGACCATGGGCTGCTTAGATATGGCCTGTGGAGCCACCCTGGAAACAGCAAAGAACCATCCATCATGCCTCTGCTAGCAAAAATGATGCTTAGGAGGGCCGCGGGCAGCCCTTCCAAGCTCCATTTTTGCTGGCAGAGTGTTACAGGACACCGTTGCAGCTGAAAAAAGAGCTCGGGAGGTGGTGGAGTGCTCAGGCCACCACAGGTGCTCCCAACACAAGTGGCATCGAGCTGGCAACACCCACCCTGGTCCCCCAAGGTCAAACACAACCCTGATGTGGCTCGCAATGAAATCGAGTTTGACACCTCTGATCCAGAGGTGAAATTCAGCCAGTTCACACTAGTTCTATAGAACCCGTGGTAACAATTATAAGCAGTTAGGACAACCGGTTATTAGAAGAAATCTCCTTTTGTTTGTTTTTTCCCACTTTACAGGGTTAATCCTGTAAATAAGGCAGTTTCTAGCCTAATCTTTATTGCCTTGCTCAAGAAACTGCCTCTCCCCTTATTACATTGTAACTTTGGTGAAGTTGTAATGGTAATGGTAATTCTGTGCTTGGTGATGTTTAATCCTGTGGTCACACCCACATAACCAGTAGTAAAAAAAAATTGAATTTCACCACTGCTCTAATCTATAGATTTGTGGAAATTTCAATTCCATAGAAATTATGGGTCTTGCATTTGGGATTCATTAGCCTGTTTGAGGGTAAATTGATTCAAAAATCGTTGCTTTGCAATAGTCATTTTACCCAATCAAAGATTATCAAACAGGCACAAATGCTTAGTGCAGTAGTATATAGATAACAAATGCTTAGCTAAATATCTTTCTGCGTTTTTTCCTTCTTCATTTGAGGAAAAACTCTTGCTTTCAGGATTTGTTTGTTCCCAAGGAAAAATAACATTTTAAGAAGATTTGTGTAGTCCATGAGGAGGCGGAAAAGTGTCTGTATCTGTCTTTCATCATACATGACACAGCTCAGCTGCGGGCTCTGATTTCCCATGCACTAATTAAATCCAAAGAAAGATTTTGTGAGGGAAGTCTTCCCACAGAACTGCTTCATATAAAGAGCAAAAGTAATCAGGGAAGCCTATAGAGATTTATAACAGAAAAAGAAAAAAATATTTCAAGAATTGGAAGATAGATTTAGGATAACATTAATTTAATAGGCTCAAAATTAATCTCAAAAGTTTAATTATCTGAGCACTCCTATAAAAAAAAACCTATCTAGGCACACAGGAAAAGTTACTGGTCTCTTTGGAGACCAGTATTACTTATCTTGTTATTCTTTTTTAAAATAAAAATGTTATTAAATTTTTACAAAACACATAAAAACTTAACACAAATTAATAAAATGCAGAAGCAATAATGAGAGAAATAAGAAGTAAAGCAAAAGTGCAGGAAAAAAACCAAATAGAAAAATAGAAAGAAGCTTCCAATTGCAGCAAGTATAATAAGTACAATTACAAAATTCTTATATTCAGGGATGAAATTCAGCCGAATTGCACCACATCACCCAAACCGGTTTGGGTGATTTGAAATTGGCCCCACCCACCCGTCCCTGCCCTTCTATTTCCTTATACGAGCTTCATTTTCTTTTTTTCTTACCTTGATCAGCTGTTTGGCGTGTCTGCGGAGCCTTCCTGATGATCCCGGCTGCCTCTGGTGCCTGTAAATGAGGTTTAAAGAGTTACCCTACAGTGTGTTTGGCGCATGTGTGCACGCACCGTCCCGGTAGCAAAACCGGTCGGATTCCACCCCTGCTTATATTGTTCATTAATTAAGTTTATATAGCCACTCAACTGACAAAAAGTGACTCTGAATGGTATATGATAATCAATTAAAGTGATGGATATAAACACTACAAATATAAAAATCCATATTTAAAAGATAAGTATTATAAAAATAAATAATACAAACCCTAGACAAAGAGAGGATAAAAATGGCCACAAGCATGTCCGTGATTTCCTGGGAGCCCCAATAGTTCCATGTCTTGAGGGACTTCTGGAATATCAAAAGCGATGGAGCTAATCTAATCTTTGGGGGAGTGGAGAAAATATATTCCAAAAGATGAGAGCCACAGCAGAGAAGTCACGTCTTCTGGGATTCACCAAATGTAGCTTCCAATCTGATGGTACATGCAGCACACTTTCTTTGCCAGATGTAATGGGGTGGACTGATGTAACTGGGGAGAGGCAGTCCTTTAGATAGCCTAATCTCATCTTCTGAAAGGCTTTAAAAGTTAAAAACAGTGCCTTGATTTGTTCTGGGAACAAACTGGCAGTCAATGCAGCTTGCAGAACAAATGTATAACAACTCTTCAAGGGCAGCCCCCATGTAGAACACATTGCAGTAGTCCAATCTGAAGGTGATTAGGACCCGAGTTGATTGTAAATTTACCCTGGCCACATAAAGGTGTTAAAGAGGAGAGGAGAAAGCATCTAACCCAGCTGCTCATCACATTGTAAAAGCCAAGGGCAGGTGTTTTAATACATGTAGGATAAGCTTTTTCTGTGGTCACCCTTAAGCTGTCATGTTCTAGTTGAAGAATCATCCCCAGATAAGGAAGATTACCATGTCAAGTAAGTTAGGGAGCTGGGTAAAGAAAGCTCAAGATGAGACAACGGTGGGCATGGTAATAAAAACGCTCAAACCAAACAGTAGACCCTGGTTCAATTGATTCAGTGGTCTGACTTCTTGTGAATGTGGACTCTTGTGTATGTGGGAATGGGAGTCCAACAGAAGAGCTACAGACTGGACAATCATCGTAGTCCACACAAGGAAAGGAATATGTGGAAGGCATTTCAAAAGGGACCCTCTGTAGTTTTCCAGAGAGTAGAAGGAGAGGAGGGGGAAAATAATTTTCACACATGAAGATTCTGCAATAAGGATAGTTGTGCTTCTTGACTGGACTACTTCAAGCTAGAGCAGCTGTTCACAACCTTTGAAGCTTGGCAGCCCAGTGGTGAGGGGGGGAGAACAGACTCCGCAAGTGGCAGGCTGGTACACACACATGTGCACAGCTCAACTTGTGCGAGCAATGGGCCGGCACGCATGCACATGCGCCTACAGTTCAACTTGTGCAAGTTGAGCTGTGTGTATGTGCATGTGCACAGGCCTGCCACTCACATTGCCTGGTTGTGAACAGGCCATGGTCATGGCCTGGTTGTGGGCCACAACCCGGGGGTTGGAACCCCTGAGCTAGAAGGCCAGGTCACAGGATGTGAATCACATTTCTTTGAGAGTTCTGTTTATTCTGCACTCTGTCTTTAGATCTGACAGACAAGATGGTAGGCATTAAAATTTTAATTTCATTAAAATTGTTTTCTAATTTTTATTTTGCAGTGTATATTTTAATTATTGTTAGCTATTTTGAATACTTGATTGAGTAGAAAATTAGTGAAAATCAAATCTAATGTAAAGATAGACTCTTATGTGCTCCGTATGAACAGATGTTGCATCTTCTCTGTTTAGTATTACCTAAATGCTGTTTTTCTAGCTTGTGAAAAGCTCTGAGAGAGCTTCTTATTTTTTAATCAGGTGGGCATATTTGGAATTTTGAGACAACTATGATGGATATAGTCAGTGGTGGAATTCAATTTTTTTTACTACCGATCCTGTGGGTGTGCCTAGGAGGGTCATGTGACTGGGTGGGCAGTTTCTATAAGCAGCGCAATAAAGATTAGGCTAGAAACAACACTAGAATATTTTTTCCTGCCTTCCTTACAGGATTAGCCCTGTAAAGTAGAAAAAAACTAAAGGAGATTTCTTCTAACAACCGGAACTGCTTATAAATTTTACTACTGGGTCTAACGAACCTGCTAGAACCTGCTGAATTTCACCTCTGGATATAGTCAGTCACAAAACTTTCATTTCTCAAAAAAGTAGACCTAATGAGGCTAAGTGTCAAGCTGCTTATCTTTTTTTTTTTTTTTAATTTGTTTATTTTTTTCCAAACATATAAAACAGACAGAAACAAAACATACATACATACATATAAAACATAAAAACA
>JAEANM010011113.1:0-14100 GCA_017656035.1 Myanophis thanlyinensis
GCCCAGACATGACGTCGCCACTTTTACGTCCAGTCCGGGGCGTCCGGGTAAATTTATAAAATTTATAAAACCCGCCCCGGACAGGACGTAAAAAGAGGACATGTCCGGGCAAAAGAGGACGGTTGGTCACCCTACACTAGATAGAAAAAGGTTTGCTACTGCAATATCTTGGGCTTTTCAGATTACTAAATCCTGAATGGTGCTTAAGACCTGCAGCAGTGCAATGAAGTACATATCTATTAACCGCCATGAATTTCCTGGAACCATGTTTTTCAAAGTGTGGTTCTCAACAAAATGTTTCCCCAGAAGAATCTAGGGTTACAAAAGGGCTGAAATCATCATAATAAACAAGAACTATTTGAATTGTTTCATTCTGTTTCTCCCCAGTTCAGTATATTTTATTTCTTTTCTCTCTGTGTCTAAAGCAGAATAAAGAATCCATAGACCCCCAAAGTATCCCAAGATCACACTATTGCAATTCATCAGAATAATCTGGATTTTCCAATGCAATTTTGGGCTGTTTTGAAGTTTTGATAAAGTTTTAAGAGTTGGACTGATAGCAGCTGGTCCATGAGAGGTTTCCTGAACTGCTTCCCTTCATTAACACTTCTGCAACAACCCTTCCTCTATTCTATCACTGCAGAGCTTTGCAGTGCTGCTGAAACCTGGGAGCCCTTCAGAAGCTGCCCATTTTTGCTCTAAAGAGGTTCTTTTGGTTATGCTTAATGGAAGGTGATTTCATCGATGCTGAATTTATGCTGCTTCTGTTTTTTAGAAACATAATCTTTTTGCAACCACTTGGGGAAGTGGGGAAGTCAAGTCAATAATTGTAAATTAAGGACACAAATTATTGCCTTTTACAACTTACAACTATGTCCTATAAATCCAGGAATTCATTGTTTGTTGGCCACTAGTAGAAGCAAAACTAAGAAATCTATGAATGAACTTGAAGATCTTTTGTACAGATTTTAAGATGAGACACAAATTACCATCTTTTCCTGGTAATACCTTATTTATGTAGTGTAAGCCAAAGGTCAGAAAACAGAGAATAGGAACAGAAAGAAATTGTTTTTCTTCCTGACTCAGAATCTGCAAATATAGTAATACCTAGCTGATTCTACATTCATTCATTCATTCATTCATTCATTAATTCCCTCTTTTCGCACTATAGAAACCTGTCAGACTACGGTACCAAAACCCAGCAGAATTCCAGGAGCCCCGTTTCTCAACAAATTCAGAAGTCCTCGATTTACGACCTTTCATTCAATGACCGTTTGAAGTTACAACAGCACTGGAAAAAGTGACTTAAGACCCTCTTTTCACACGAATGACCCTTACAGCATCCCACAGATCCAAATTCAGACGCTTGGCAACTGACTCACGTTTATGACGGTCGCTGTGTCCCCTTTTGTGACCTCCGGACAGGCCAAGTCAGTGGGGGAAGCCAAATTCGCTTAAAAAAATGTTAACAACTGCGGTGTTTCACTTGAGAACTTCGGCAAGGTAGGTCGTAAAATGGGGCAAAACTCTCTCATCGACCCAATGGAAATTTTGGGGCTCCATCGTGGTCGTAAGACGAGGACCACCTGTATATTTTATTAAAAGGCCGGAGTTTTCGGGAGTCTCATGGAGCAGGTCGCTCTTCACGAAAACTGCTCCTTTTTTTAATTCATTGGGGAAGTCGGAGAAGGGGCCACGTTGCTCCCCCCACCCACCCCCTCGCCCCCTCCCACGGCATCTGCAGAGGAAGGGTGGGAGGGAGGGAGGGAGGGAGGGCGTGGTGCGCCTTTCCAAGAGAGAGAGAGAGACAGAGAGAGAAGCGGAAGTGAAGAACAGTTTGCAGAAATCTAAACAGGAAGCCGGCGAAGCTGGGACGGCTGAAGACGTCTTTTTGCCCCAGGCAGGAAACCAAAATGGAGGGGGGGGGGGGTGCAAGCCACCCACCCACCCACCCATCACCGGGGAAGGAAGGAGCCCTCCTTCAAGCACTCGGGCCCCGAGGCCCTTTTCTCTGCGGTGGTGAGGAAGGGCAAGAAAAACCAAGGCACAGGTGTAGTGCAGGTGGTACCTGGCTCAAGAGGAGAAACCGGGAGAGGGACCAGGCGGTCCTAGTGGAGGATCCCTTCCAGGGGAGCCAGCCATGTGCTGCAGCTGCCAAAAGGACCAATGCAATCCTAGGCTGCATCAACAGACCACGCAAAGGGTTTTAATGCCGCCTTATAAGGCCACACTTGGAATGCGGCATCCAGGTTTGGTCGCCACGGTATAAAAAAAGATGTTGAGACTCTGGAAAGAGGGCCGAGAAGAGCAACGAGGAGGACTAAAGGCCTGGAGATGAAAACACATGAAAAACAGTTGCAGGAACTGGGCCTGGCTAGCCTAGTAAAGAGAAGGACCAGGGGGGACACGATGGCCGTCTTCCAGTATTGGAGGGGCTGCCCCAAAGAAGAAGGGGGTCAGTTTATTCTCCAAAGCCCCCCTGAAGGCAGGACAAGAAGCAACGGATGATGGAAACTCATCAAGGAGAGAAAGCAGCGTGGAACTGAGGAGGAATTGCCTAACAGTGAGGACAATTAACCAGTGGAACTGCTTGCCACCAGAAATTGTGGGTGCTCCGTCATTGAAGGTTTTTAAGAAGAGTCTAGATCCGTGATGGTGAACCTATGGCATGGGTGCCACAGGTGGCACACAGAGCCATCTTGTTGGGCACACAAGCTGTTGGCCAACTTACCTCCAGCTGAGCATGCACGTGCACATGCAATTGCACATGCACAATTGCAGAGACCCAGCTGGTCTTCGGGCCTCCGCTGTGCATGCGTGCGATTGCAGCGGGAAACCCAGCTGGTCTTCAGAGCTCTCATGCGCTTGCACACACAATAGCTCATGGGTGCGTGAGTGCTTGCATGCAGTGTGCATACATTGCACGTGCAAAAGCTGCATGCATGTGCAGATGGTGCGGTTGCACATGCAGCGCACGTGGAAGAGCCACACGCAAGTGCGGATGGCACGCGCATAGCACATACTTTTTGGCACTTGTTAAGTAAAAGGTTCACCACCACTGGTCTAGACAGTCACTTGTCTGAAACGGTAGAGTTTCTGCTGCTAGAGCAGGGGGTCAATCTGGATTCCAGAAGACCCCCATCTCTTATTCTGTCAATGGAGAAAGAGGTTCCGCTCTGGACAGAAGGCTGCCTCTGCCTTGAGGGTTGGGCTGTCATCCATGCACAGACTGACCTGGGGCTGGACAGCTGCCCCTCAGACCCTCCCTCCCCCCATGTCCCTCCAGACAGTATTAAGAGGCGCCTTTTCAGGGCTGATGGTCGAGCTGTGGGAGGACTGGGCTTTCACGGTCTCCTCTCCTGCATTACTATTGTGTTATTGTTCGTTGCTATACTGGGAATCCTTGGCTTACAACTAAAACTGAGACCAGAATTCCCACTGCTAAGCAAGGAGATTGTTAAGAGAGTTGTGCCCAATTTTACTACTTTTTTTGCCATGGTTGTTAAGTGAATCACTGCAGTTGTTAAGTGAGTCACTTTGTTAACTGAATCCGGCTTTCCCCCACTGACTTTGCTTGTTGGAAGCTGGCTGGGAAGGTCGGAAAAGGGGATCATGTGACCCATTGGGATGCTGCCGTGGTCGTAAGTGTGAAAAATGGTCCAAAGTCATTGAAATGTACTTGAATATTACTAGCTCATGTTGGTAGCTGGGCTGTTGGTTTGAGCCCCGAGCTGGGCAATTGGGCTGCAAACATTTTGTCACCGTTTGAGGAGACGTCGTCCGTGTGCTCTGAGTTGTGCTCGTCTGTCTGAAATCAGAAATATCCGAACGAACCACATCCACCACTCTGCATCACGTAAAACGGTGTTTAAAGGCCAGGGCTCGGACAGACGAGCACCATTCAAAGCGCATGGACGACGTCTCCTCAAATGGTGATGAAATGTTTGCGCCCAAATGGCCAAGCTCAAACTAACAGCCTCCTGGTCCTAAATCATTTTTTGGTACCATCCAGTCACTAAACGAATGTTTATAAGTCGGGGACCACCTGCGCCCGGATATTGCAAGGGGACCCAGGGTCCAGTTGGATCGAGGTGATCTGAATTTCCAATGAAATAATTTCTGAAGCCCTGCTGACTCTTTTTCGGTTTGGACCTGACGTCCTCTCTGTGACTCAGTGTCCCCAGATGCCATGGAGGGGCAGGGGCGGGGCAGGTCTTCCTGTCGCCTGCCAGCACCCGATGATCCCTGGCAGATCCCAAATCCCAGGGCGGGCTCTGCGGGAGCCCCCTTCCCCATAAGGGGCTGCTTCCTCCAGGCCTTCCTTCCTCCAAGTCTCCAGGGCTGAGCGACATCTCGGCCCAACGTCCTGCCGCCAGCGCTGACTTCCCCTTCCTGAGCAGGAAGCTCGTGACTCCCGGCTTCTTCCCGGGTGGTGCAGCCCAGAGGCGCTTTTGCAATGCACGTGCAGGACCCTCTCCTCCCTCCCTGCCCCCCCCAGGAGGCCCCGTAGGAGTCTGCTTCCGGAGTGGCTCAGAGTCTCTTGCCCAATGTCACCAACACCGCCGGCTTCTCTGAATGCCTGCCAGAAATGAGCCCAGAGTGGCCAGGCCAGGCCAGGCCGCTTCCAATAGCCACAAGTGTGTGTGTGTGTGTGTGTGTGTGACACAGAGCCCCTGAAGAATCCTTGGCAGGAATAGAAGATTGTGGGGTCCCTGGTGCCCTCTGAGCTGGGTGGTTTTGCTGCAGACGTTTCACGACCCAACTAGGTAACCTCATCAGTGCTTTAAGGGAGGGAGGGTTGCGGATAGAAGGAAGAGGGCTGCGGGGTGCTTGGTGCGCTCTGAGGTTGGTTGTTTGCTTGCAACTGTTTCATGACCCAGCTAGATAACATCATCAGTGCTAAAAGAGAAGGGGGTTTGGTTTCTCCCTTCCAGCATGAATGGTGTTACCTAGCTGGGTCATGAAACGTCTGCGTGAAAATAATCAAACTCAGAGACAAACAAGCATCCCCATATCCTGGGCCTTTGGGGAGCTCTGGAGGGGTGGTACAGCCCACCCAGGCTGAAGGTGCTGGACATCGATCAATGCTAGCGGAGTCATCCATGGAGCAGTGGGTTGGACTAGATGAGCTCAGGCATCCAGCGGCAGAAGGCCTGTTGTGGGGAGAGGGTGTGAAAGGGGTCCCTGAAAAAGTGCTGCAATTCTCAGTTCTGGGATCCTGGCCTGCCTTTAGGGCGGTTCCTCCTCTGTCCCCCCCCCCCTTTACCCAAAGGCTGCAGCTGTGTGCAAATCCTATGCAAAGGGGGCTGAGCCGCCCTCCCCCCCCCCCCCCCAACACAAGGGCCTTTGTCTTCCCTTGCCGGGAACGTGAGTCATCAGGATCGGTTCGACATGGTGCAAGCCCAACAGCCCCTTCTCTCTTGCCACACCTTTGGGGCCACGCAAATGCGGTGGCCACACTGCTTCCCCTCCCAGAGTGGCAGAGGCCAGCTCTCCTCCGGGCTGATTGGCAGGCAGCTTCTGGGTTCCAAGCTCAGCCTAGCACTGATGGCATTACCTAGTTGGGTCATGAAACGTCCGCAAGAAAACAGCCAAGGTCAGAGAGCACCAAGGACCCCACAGATGCCTCCCCCCCCCCTTTGAGTGTGATTGCTTTCTAGCAGACCTTTCATGACCCAACTAGGGAACATCATCCATGCTAGAAGGAGGATGCTTGCTTTCTCAACAGCCTAACGCAATTCAATCCTTTACTGTCAATGCACATGTATGCAGGGAAATTGAACCAAGGAAAGACCTACAACACTCCCACTGACACTGACAGAGCAACCCCTTCGTATATTAGCAGAGAGCAAGTCCAGCTCCCTTCAGCACTGATGATGTTACCTAGTTGGGTAATTAAATGTTTGCAAGAAAACAGCCGAGGTCAGAGAGCACCCAGGGGCGCCCCATCCCTCCTCCTCCCAGGACTCAGTTCTCCTGCCAAGCCCAAGGGGAGAAGACGGCAGGCAGCCCCCCGAGTCTGAGGAAGGAGACCCCCAAAACTGCTCAGGACTAATCCGGACAGAGGTCCACTAGGCCTTTCCCTGCTGACCATGGGCCTCGGGCCAAAAAATAGCCGGTGAGTCTAGGGGCAAATCCACCATCCCTTTTTTTCTCTTTCGTTTCGCCTCTTAAGCTCTGCAATTACTTTGGGGTCCTCTGACCTCCAGGCTGGACACCTTGACCAGCCCTGTCCCAACCCTTGACCAAAGGCGCTCAGCTTCAGAGCCAAGTGATCTGGGCAGGTTTTGGACCCAGGGAAATCCTGAACTGCTCAAGGCAACCCAACCAGTCAAGGCCCCATTTGGTTCCCATTGGGGCATCCCTGGGGGTGCCTGGATGCACTGGGCATCCCCCCCCCCACGCAGGACGGCAGGATAAAGCCCCTCCCCTCCTCAGGAGAAGGACGCTACCCTAAGATACAAGCCAGGATTTAACAACCACCATGGCTGGATGACGGAACTCGCCGGGCCCAAATGCTCAAGACTCTGTTATGGGGGGAGCTGGGGGGGGCGTGTTTGGGGCCAGCCAAGGACACACAGCTGTCCCTCCCCTGTCTCCCCCACCCCACGTGCTGTAATGTCCATGTGAAGTGGCTCTTTGGGTTGCTGAAATCCGACGCCTGAAACTCACAAGCCGCCTTTGTTCCACTTCCCAGTTTAGCTGGAACCAGGACGGGGCCATTTGGGGTTGGGATCATGCCGGCCCCGGGTTCAAGAGTTAGGACGGAAGGAGGATCCCGCCAGGCGGGGGCTTCCCGAGGGAGGGGGCGGAGGACCTTCGGGACAGAGGAGGCCACCCCGCCCTGAGCTGCTCCTGGAAGGATAATGACCTCAGCTCTTTTTATGGCCGTCCCTGACATAAAAGTCGGCTATTGATCTGTTTTATGGGACCTCTGAAAAGCGTCTCAACCGGAAGCAGTGCTGGGCGGGTGTACACAAAGCGAGTCACCACAGGAAACAGCCCAAAGGCTCCTGGCTGGGGAAGAGACGCAGGTAGGCCTCCACTTACAACCGGCCAAGTGACAATGGCATTCAAAAAGGCGACTTATGACCATTTTTCACACTTATGACTGTTGCAGTATCCTTGTGGTCATAGGGCCCAAATTCAGACGAGTGGGAACTGACTTTTGTGGCCTTCCCGAGAGCAAAGTCAACGGGGAAGCCGGATTCACTTAACGACCGTGTTGCTAATTTAACAACTGCAGTGATTCACTTAACAACTGGGGCAAGAGAAGCCCTAAAATGGAGCAAATGTCTCGCTCAGCGACAAAAATTTTGTGCCCCATGGTGGTCATAAGCCGAGGACTACCTGTGCACAGGCTTGGACGAAGGGCCTGCGGTTGGAGAAGCCCCATTCCCCCAATGCCGGCCCTTCTGCCAAGTGTGGGTATCTATAGAGGGGGATCTTGGTAGCTGAGGGTTGGGCTGAGGGGTCCTGGCTGCCCTCCGAGCTGGGTGCGTTTCCTGCAGACCTTTTAGGACCCAACTAGGTGACATCATCGGTGCTAATGAGGATGAGGATGCTGATGATAGCACTGATGTTGTTATCTAGCTGGGTCATGCTCAGAGAGCACCAAGGACCCCCCCCCCCCAGTCCTCCTACTCCTCTCCACAACACCCCTTTCTTCTAGCACTGATGAAGTTACCTAGACGGGTCATGAAACGTCTGCAAGAAAACCACCCAGCTTTGGGTATCTCTTCACCAAGGGAATATCCAGGATAAACATGGCTCCTCCCAACCTTGGAGGGAAACACATGCCTGGGGTCCCGATTTCCTCCCCCCTCTTGGGATCTCCTGAGGGGGCAGAGCCCCTTTTCCACCACCACAAAAAAGGATGCCAAAACCTATAATGCACCAACAGCACTATTCAAGTGGGGGCCATTTTCCCAGCCTGGAATCACGGCTGAAGAGCCCTTCGCAGGAGGGGTGAGCTGAGGCAGATTGCTAACTAACCAAGGCTAGCAGGTGACCAGGTTTTGCAACTCACTGGTCTGTCCTACTCCCCCTCCCACCCTTCAAACCCCCCCTGGGCCTTTTGGCACTCTGCCATGAGCAGGGAATTTGCTGATTGGCTGAGAGGACACACCGGAGAGATAGGCTGGATATGGCAAATGGGGATGGGGGCAGAAAAGTGGGGGCCCAGTAGTTGCACCTCTCTCTCTCTCTCTCTCTCTCTCTCTCTGGATTGGCTCTCCTAGAGCGAACCGTCTCAATTCTCATGTCAGTGGTGCCACCCCACATCCAGGGCATTGTGACAACTCTGTACAATGACGCAATGGAGATCAGTTATGTCAGGTGTCAGTTCTGAACAGAACACAACAGAACAGAATAACAGCATTGGAAGGGATCTTGGAAGTCATCTAGTCCAACCCCCTGCCCACCCACCCCCTGTTTCACCACTTCTGACAGATAGCCATCCAATCTCTTCTCAAAAACCTCCAGTGATGAAGCTCCCACCTTCCGAAGGTGGCTTCTGTCCCATGAGTGGATTGTTCTCACTATCAGAATATTCTTCCTTATTTCCAGGTTGAATCTCTTTCCTTGGTCAGTTTCCATCTATTATTGCTTGTCTGACTTTGGGGTGCTTTGGAAAACAGCTTGACCCCTTCCTCTCTGGGGCAGACCCTCAAATATTGGCACACAGTTATCCTGCCTCCCCTGGTCCTTCTCTTCCCTAGGCTAGCCAGGCTCAGTTCCTGCAACCATTTTAGTCCCCTAAAATCATCCTGGTTGCTCTTCTCTGCACTCTTTCAATGACATCACTAGCGTCCCCCACCCCTAAAAAACCAGACTGGAGAGATACTCTCAGAAGGGACCCCCCCCCCAATCTTTGTGGGATGCTGCGAGGGACCCCAGGACTCTGATTCCCCCCTGGGTGAGACAGGGGTGGTGCAAACAGGCAGCAGCAAGCATCCGTCTCCCAAGCAGGAGGAAGGAGGCCCCGGGCAGGCGGTGGGTCTCGGATACATATGGGGAAGTCCAGAAAAGGAACTTTGGGCTCTGACGGGCAGCCTCCCCAAAGACGGGTGGAAAACGCAAGTCAGCATTCTCAGTTTTGAGGAGGGGGGGGGGCGACAGGAAGGAAAAGGGAAAGGTTAACCAGCATCTAGCCAGCATGGCCAGGGAAACAGGCAACCGCCCAGATTTTATGAGACGGTGCCCCACCTCCCATCCTCCTTCAGTGGGCCAGGATGAGTTGAAGGGCATCATGCGCTCTGGGGAATGGAGCAGGGGGGGGGAGGGACTGGGAGGAAGTCACCAGCCTTGATGTGCTCCCTCCCCCCCACCCTCCCCCTCCCAGGTGGGAACAGAGTACTGTGGAAGCAGATAAGGGAGGGGGGAGCTTTTTGAAATGGGATAGGGTCTCCTGCTTGGGTTAGACTAGAAGACCTCCAAGGTCCCTTCCAACTCTATTATTTTGTAGGTTCTCCCCCTCCCCAATTGCTTCCAGTTGGCGGGAGGGTGTTTTCTGGATCCCAAAGCAAAGCAGCATCCCTGCAAGGGGGGAGGGCGCCCCCTATATCCCTCCCCCCCCCGCCCCATCAGATCCTGTATCAGGGGGGTCCGATTTGGGGCGGCCATAGGATTTGATCGTCCTCCTTCAACTCCTGCCCCCTCCCCTGGGACCCTCTCCGCCCGGCTTGGCCTCCCACCTGCGGACCGCCCACCCGCCCGAGGAAGGGGCTCTCCCACCCTCGCCCCCGCTTTCGCTCCTCGCCGGCAAAGGGGATCCCGGAGGCGCAAGGCGGGCGACCCCCCAAGAGAGGAGGCGCCAAATCGGAGGAAAGGTGGGCCGGGGCGCCTCTGGGGAGCAGGAGTGGAGCCTCCCCGCGCCAGCCCAGTCTACCGCAAGCCAAGGGGGCTTCGCTCCCGGCCGCCTTCCGCATCCGAGCGGCTCCAGAGCCGGGCGGGGGCAGCTTCGGTGCCTAAGCGGTGCCTAAACGGCTCCAACGCCCAGAATGAAGGCGGCTTCCCGAGGGGCCGCTCTGCTCCGGGACGCCCCCCACCCCTTCGAGGGCGCCCCGGGGAGGCGGCGGGGGAGGCCTGGCCCCGTCCGTCCGTCCGTCCGTCCCGCTCCCCTCCCGCCGGGGCTCGGGCGGAGCCGGCTGCCTTTGGGAGCCCGGCCAAGGAGGCGCAGCGGCTGCGCTGGGCGGGCCGGCAGGGCGCGCCCGGCTTCGGGGCAGGAGGCGCTGTCGGGGTCGCGGGCGGGGGCGGCGGCGCAGGGGGTCGCGGGCGGGGCGGGGCGAGGCGAGACCCACCTGGGCTCATGGCGAGAGAGCGGTCGGTCGGTCGGTCGGTCGGCGGCGGTGCTCCCGGGCGGCGCGCAAGAGGAAGTGTGCGCGGCCGGAGGAAGTGCGCGAGGAGGGGCGCCCCGCCGACGGGGAACTTTCCCGCCCGCCCCGGGGAGGGGAGGGAGAGGCGGGGGCGGCGGGGCGCCCGGAGGGGGGGGGGGGCTCCCGGGGCTGGGGCTGAGCGGCGGCAAGCGGAGAACTCCGGCCGGCTTCGCTCGCCCCCGGCCCGGCCCGGCCCCTTCTTGGCTTTGGGGGTCCTGGGGGGGGAGGGGGCTTGCAGAAACCTCTGGGCTGGCTGAAAGTCCCCGCCGCCTCCCGATGTTGCGCCCCCCCCCCCAAAAAAAGCGAGGCAATCAAGGCAAGGCAAGCCGGGGCTGCTGCCCGCCTTGTATGGCCGGGTCCGGGGTTCGGGACCCGCCTCCCGCCGCCTGGATGGGGCGCAACGGAGCAGACCGTCCCCCTCACGCGGCTGCCTCCCCTGCGCAGTCCAAGGAGAAGCCGGGCGTCTCCGTTATTCCGGCCGCTGCAGGCCTCTCTGTTGCCGGGGCTTTCGGCCTTTGAAGGTCGGCTCCGGCGTTTGCGTTGCAGCCCGGCCTGGTCGTCCCCCTTTGCGAGACGGGCGGCTCTATCCGAGAAGTCTTGCCTGCAGGGCGCGACCCCGGGGGTCCCCGAACCGATGGGCCCCTCTCCCCTCGGGAGGCCTCTGCAGAGCTGGACTTTGGGGCTCCCCACACCTTCCCTCCCCAGAGGCTTCCTTGCCTTTTGGGATCTGCTTATGTGCAGCCCCCACCCCAAATGCCAGCTCCTTCTGTGTCCCACTGCCCCTCCCGGAGGGTCCTGTCATTTAGGAGTGAGGGGGGAGCCAGCCTGAACAATCCAGGCCCTTCCCCAAGAAGTCAGCCTGTAGACAGAAGGAAGGGAGTGGGCAGAGAGGCCTTGGGGGTCTCAGGTTAGTGCTAGCTAGATTGTTAGTTCCAACTTTTGCATAAGCATTTCACTGCATATGGTACCATGTATGACTGTGTATGTGACCAATAAATTTGAAATTGAAATTGAAATGGAACTTTTGAAGCCCCACGTCATAGAGGGCCAAGCTACCTAGGGCTGCTTTTCTCTAAGGACACATACCAGAGCTATTTGGTCAGAAAGGGTGGGCACATTCCCAGTCCCTTCCCCTAAATATTGGCATCTGATGGGAGCTGGGAACCCTGCAGTCCTTGCCCCATAGAAAACTCCCCCCCCCTCCGGCCTCCACCCTTTGGCCTCTTCCCGTAAGGCCTTAAAGAAGAAGCGCTGGGAGATCAGATGTTGGAATCTTAGCCGTGATGGATGCCAAGCGTTTGTTGGTTTTCATGTTTTATGTTTTAACTGGTCGTGTTTTATAGTTTTTACAATAATTGTATATGTCTTTTAATGTTTGATTGGGAGCCGCCCAGGGTTGGCTGAAAGATGGGCGGTTATGTAAACGTTTTAAAAACAAAAAAATGTTGAGGCTCTAGAAAGAATGCAGAGAGGAGCAACAAAGATGATAAAGGGTTTGTCTAGTCTAGTGAAAAGGAAGAGGGGAGATATGATGGCAGCGTTCCAGTGTTTGAGGGGCTGCCCCAAAGAAGAGGGGGGGCAAACTATTCTCCAAAGCTCCCAAAGGCAGGAGAAGAAGCAACGGATGGAAACAAATGAAGAAGCAACCTAGAACTAAGGAGAAACTTCCTAACAGGGAGGACAATTAACCCGTGGAACAGCTTGCCACCAGAAGTTGCAAGTGCTCCCTCAGGGGAGGTTTTTAAGAAGAGACTGGACCTATCTGAAATGGTTTAGGGTCTCTTGCTTACACAGATTGTTCATCTACAGAAGATTCCTTGAAATTCCTGTCCGGTTTTCTTGGAATTGTTCTGCAAGACTTCATCGACCTGCAGAACTGTAAAAGAACAGGCTCTTGTTTTTGTTTGGAGTCCCCCTAACAAAATGCTTCTTTAAAACTTCGCCTTTCTTAAGCAAGCCGCCGCCAGGGCTGCAAGACGCCTACGGAGGCAAGACAGGAGCCCGGCCGGCCGGCCGGATTGCAGAAGACCCAGGCCGGGGAGGCTGGGCGGTGAAGGAGCCAACTGCCATTTGCAGTAGTAGAGCATCGAAAGCAGCTCCGGGACTTCCTTATTCCGAGCCACGGCCACGCGGGGCGGGTCCTCCGTGGGGTTTTCCCCGGCAGAAGGGGGAAAAAAGGCGGGGTTCTTTTCACGCCTCGGAACGGCGCCTCGAAAGCCCGTTTTTGTCCCCCCCTTTTTTTTTTTTGCATGCGTGCCCGACTTTGACAACTTTGAGACTTATGGACTTCAACTCCCAGAATTCCCCAGCCAGCAAAGCTGGTCGATGAAGCGAAACTGGCTGGGGAATTCTGGGAGTTGAAGTCCATAAGTCTCAAAAAGTTGGACACCCGCGCTGCACGGAGTTTAACATTGGGAAATAGGGTTTATTTGGAAAGGGAGCCCGGGCGGGGTAGGGAGAACGGCGTCTGTGTTCCCCACCTCTCCATTCAATCCCCAAGTAGCCCACAGGCTCTGCGCTTCGTGCGAACCTTACGACACGCGTCCAAGGGCCCCTTGACACGAAGGAGGCGGCGGCGATCAGTGGGACGGACGGGACCCGGAGATTCCCACGGTGGGGTGGGGGTGGGGGCTACGTAGTCGCTTCTCCACGTGCGTCCGCACCTCCCTCCGCCGTTAGGGGCCGCTACAGGCCGGGCGCTGGCTCTCCGCGGCCGAGTCCTGTCGCGATTGGCCGGCGGGCCCGAGGGGGCGGGCCCGGCCACGCCCCTGGCGCCTGCCCGGACTTGGTGCGCGAGCGCCTGGGCGGGAGAGACCATTCGCCGCCGCGGGGGGAGGAGGGGACGGGCCACGCGGGCGGGGGAGCGCGGAGGAGGAGGAGGAGGAGGAGTAAGAGGAAGAGGAAGAGGAGGAGGGCGCGGCGCTTCCGGGAGGGGCTCACCTGGCCGGAGCTGCAGCGGACGCGCCGCCACCTGCCGGGCCGGGCCGGGCCTGCCCATGCGGGAGAGGAGCCGAGCGGAGCCGAGCGGAGCTGACCCGGCGACATGGCGCTGTGGGGCCGCATCGCCCTGGGGCTGCTCTGCGGCCTCCTCCTGCCGACGCCGGGCCCCGCGGACGGACCCCCCGCCGCCCCGCCGCCCCCGGACCAGGCCACGCTGGAAGGTGAGCCGCGACCCCCACCCCGGCTGCGCCCCTTCCCCCCAGCCCCCCGGGGCCTTGCGGGCGGGGGAGGGGGGGCGCCCAGGACCCCCTGCCTCCATGGGGGGAACCGGGGGGGAAGGCAGGGGCTGCTGCGCCCGGGGGGGGGTCTGGGGGCTTTGCTTTGGGGAGGGGAGGGGGCGCAGGGGCGGCCTCGGTTCCCTTCAGCTGCGCCGCTTGCCCGGGCCCGGCTGCATCAGGTGGGGGGAGGGGGGAGGGGGGAGGGGGTCCTGGCCGGGGGGGCGGGGGCGGTTTTTTTTATTTTATTTTATTCCGGAGCCCTTTTTCCTGCTGGAAAGCCCCCGGAGCCTCCGCGGAAGAAAGCCCGGCGGCGGCCTTGGGAGCCTCCCGGTGGAGCTGGGCGGTGGGTGCGTTGCTTCTGCTCCGCCAGAGGGAAAGTTGGAAAAGTTTTTGCGCCGGGAAGAGGCGCCCAAGCGGTTCCCACGCTGTGTGCGTGTGCGTCCCTCCATCTTTCCATGCTCTGCCTAGCATACCCGGTGAAACACACACACACACACATACACACA
>JAEANM010011114.1:0-15440 GCA_017656035.1 Myanophis thanlyinensis
ACCAAACCATAACAAACACAGGACTATAATAATTTCTAAACTACCTCTTAAATAATCTACCTCTCTTAACCACTCCAAACAAATGGTTTTCTATAGGAGAAGTGACCTACAGGTATTTCATCAATAAAGTTGTATGAAGATCAGATCTTTTGCTTTACATCCAACATGAATGTACAATTCTACTGAACACAAAAAGATTATATCCCCTCATTTCTATTCACTCCGTTCTTACAAAACAGACCTGGTAGAAGTTACATGTGTACACAGTAATAAGAAAATACCTCAAACATACCTTAGACAGGTAATTGAGTACACTCTAGATGATAGGATCCCTGGAGAGATGTGAATTTACACCATCCACTATCAGCAGGTAGTTTAGAGAAGGCTAAATTGCTCTCTCGTACTCAGCAAGCATGAAACCTCCCTTTTCATCCCACTCCACCTAATTAGGGATTCAGCTACAGTAACAGGTGTAACAGCAGGACAGCCAATAACAGGGCAGTGACCTGATGGTACCACCTATATTGCTTAAATTGTATGACATTTTCAAGTTTAGCTCCGCAGATCTAGCCTTTGATTGCATGATGATACAGAGAGTCTTTTTATTTCTATTATCCTCGTTGGGAATTTGATGGTCCCTTTCCTGGGAGCTCTCTTTTTAATAACTGGAATGGTTGTTGAATTTACCATAAAGTACTTTTCTAGTCATTAAAAGATGGAAGCGATAATGTCACCTTCTCGAACGGAGGCTACATCAAAGATTTCAAGCAATCAAAGGTTACTAATGAGTGTATCTGTCAGAATACCAGTGAATTATTCAGACAAAAAGGAGTTGAACCACATTCAGCTGACCTCCCTGCATGCAACTAGTTAGAGAAGTTTCTCCATAGGACAAGAAGATATTTTTAACTTATGCTTTTTCATTAGAATAGTTGGAAATAATCCCATTCATCTTTCAGTGACTAGAATAATACTTCAGAGTATACTATACACCATAAGGATATACCACAAACCATCGTTAAAATACATTTAATCATGATGATGGGATCTGCAAATCAAATTTCTGAAGAGAGCAAACAAGAAAGCAATACATCAACTCTCTTGTGTATGAAAATTCATATTCCTGAAGCTTGTTTTTTCTGCTAGCTCTCTTTATTAAACAGTTCCTTCATTTTTATCCTTATCCCTCCCTCTTAACAAAATATTACAAATTAGAATTAAGTCTTACTGGTGCATTAATACATATTCTTAAAAACTCAACATTTAAGGAGATGGAATATCCCTGCTAACAGACTTGCGCGTGGAGAAGAAATAAAGTCTCATTAGTGGAAATATGTTTGTAACAGGAAATACAAAACACTTTGTTTCAAGCCAGTCTGAGTGCAAGACTTGGAAAAATTTCTGGAAACTCATTTTTCAAAATGAGTTATTTCAGGCATTTTAGAAACTTAGGGAATTTGTTGAACTTGAAGCAAAACTGATCTGTACTCAAAACACTTCCAAGGTACTTGAATTGATCAGAGCTTGAGATTTTATGAAAAACCATGCCTGAAATTGTTTACAGTGAAAATGGCTTTGTACTCCTAATTTGTAAGATTGTTTCAGGTGGTTGTTCATTCTTTGGAAAACATGGATTCTAAATACTGTAGGCAAACAATTTCTGCATGGATCCATTTTTACTGTCCGTCTGTTTCACTTCTACTCACTTTTACAGTTACTTCTATTGTAAGCACTTCTAAGATTCCCCCCCACATACTTTTCTTCATTAAAATCTGATTTTACAGTATTCTTTTTGTAATATTCCCATATGTTTTACTTTTAACACTCTAATAGCTTAATTTTACATAAAATATTTTGAATTTTGGAGAAAAAAAGGTGTTGGCACTAACACCCCTGTACCTATTGTGGATTTCTTAAAATTTGGATTTAATGTTTCCTGTACCAACCAGTGTTAACATAATTGGGCAGCATGGAAATAATTTAAATAAATACATCAAATTATAGACAATCTAGAATAAGAATTGCAGTGAACCGTCTTTATAATTTTTCTCATCCTTCTGAATTTAGTTTCTGTAAATATGGTGTCAGGCCTTGCATTTTATTTAGAAATGTCACATCTTCCTATATCTTAGATGCTCGCAAACCACAAAACTAAGTTTTTTGGTGGAGATTCAGTATCCATGATTGATTATCTAATCTGGCCATGGTTTGAACGGATGGAGGTCTTTCAGTTAATTGAGTAAGTGCTGTGAACCTTTTACAGTTTTTGCTCTTAAATCTTGTGCATGGTTACTTTTGCAAATTACTGTTATATTTATTTCTAATTTAGATGGAAGTAATGTCATTAGAAGGCAAAAGACAATAGGAGAATTATTTTTTTTCTGTTTTGAATGTGTCCATTAACCTTCTAATTTTGCTGCCTAAGGCAAGTAGACAGAATACATTTTTCTGAACCAGAATTTATTAGCAATTCAGGTCTGCTCAGTTTAGACTATCGTTATTTTTCTTCTCATGGCAGATGCCAGTGCTTGTCCTTTGAATTGGGTATGATGTCTCTTGACATTCTGCTTTTCTAATTTAGCAAATCAGAAATTAATAGCTTTGGAACAAACAAAGAGAGTTTCATTGAGAGTTTATGGAGCTTCCCAGTCATCCAGAATAGTCCTCCTTCAACAGAATGGGAGGAATAAGACACCACCTAATCTCATGTCTACAATGTAGTCCTTTCAGTAGTTCCAAGAAGATGCCAGAATCATTTGCATGATGATTCAGGTGACCTGTGAGGGCACAGATAATCTCTCAAGTGGCCTCAATTTCTCTCAGCGAGATGCTAACAACCAGATGATTGCAAAAAATAGAAATCCCCCTCTCCCCACTGTCCTGTCAGAACCTATCCTTCCATCTCCCCACCATCCAGTCACAAGTGATGAAGCTTTTTGGATGAGAAGCAAAACATTCTCTTCTTCTTCCAGAAGGAAACAAACTGGTCCAGTTGCCTTTTTAAAAAGCACAAATATTTAGAGAGTTTCAAGCGAGATTCCTCTATTCATCTTGGCTCACAAGAGGAAGTAGAAAGCTTGGGCTAGATTATTTTAACACTGTATTTACTTCCTATCATATGGTAATTGTCAGCAAAATTTATTCAAATGCTTCTTCGAAAGTTTGGGAAGTTAATCATATACAAGTAGACTTTGACTTACACAGTTCATTTAGTGACCGTTTGAAGTTACAACGGCACTGAAAAGAGTGATTGATGGCCATTTTTCACACTTATGATCGTTGTAGCATCCCCATGGTAATGTAATTTGGACGCTTGGCAACTAGTTCATATTTGATGGTTGCAATGTCCCAGGGTTTTGTGATCAACTTTTGCAACCTTTTGACAAGCAAAATCAATGGGGAAGCGAGATTCACTTAACAACCATGTTACTAACTTAACAACTGCAGTGATTCACTCAACAACTGGGGCAAGAAAGGCCATAAAATGGGGCATATTCACATAACTAATGTCTCATTTAGCCACATAAATTTTGGGCTCAATTGTGGTTGTAGCTTGAGGGCTACCTGTATGCTGAAAAATTTGAATGATAGAACTTGGAAGTAATGAAATCATGCATTTGATCTAGACTACAGCTACCTGGCTATGTCTGTAGCACTTTCCTGTAAGGAGGTCAAGTACTACCCAGGTTGAATACCATATTCTTTCTACGTATACTTAGGAATGTAAACAGGTATCTAATTTTATCATCTAATTTAATATATTTCTCCATACTGGTTAATGGTGACAGAGCTTCAGACAAAGTTCTTTCCCAGTTTTACTTGGATACTGAACCTGGACATATTGAACGAATGTCACCAAAACTCACTTAACAAATGTCTCTCTTAGCAGGAGGAACCTTGGGTTCAATTGTGGTCATAAATTGAGGACTACCTGTACATTCTCCACCCCAGTTAATGATGGCAGGGTGTTTTTTCCCAGTTTTACTTGGATAAGTAAAATTATTGACCTAGGAATGTCACCGAAAACTATCTTAATATGTCCAAAGATAATTGCCTCAGACTTTCACTGTTACCTCAGTTCTTTTTCTGTTCTTTTCCAGATGTTTGGACCATACTCCAGGGTTAAAACGCTGGGTTGATCTGATGAAGCTAGATCCAGCTGTTCAGGCTACAATTACTGATCCTCAAATCTACAAGGGCTATCTTGAACTGTATTTCAATAATAGTCCTGAGGCCTGTGATTATGGGCTTTGAAAACTATGGGAAGTATTTTCAGTGTGTGACAAGGGGTATTCACAGCTATTGTTCTAGCACGTCATCTGATACCTGAAATGCTTTAGTTTTGTTGTATTTTGTGTTGTGTTATTCAATGAGTATATAATTGGACTAAAATGGTAATTACTTGCAATATATGTTTCCCTTTGAAAATAAAAATGGCCAACATTGATCAGGAAGAAAACCGTTTTTTACCTTTATCTTTCTGCCAATCTAAATGATGATGTTGACTTTTTTCTTTATCAGTTTAGAATAGACATTCAATCTGAATAAATATCAATTTGTCTCTGTTTGGAAATTGATTGCCTTTCAGGAATAAAAACATTTCAAATGCAGACATTTTGTTTTATTTACAGCAGCAAGTAAAGATACGTAGTAGGGTATGTTTGATCCTTACCAGCTCAAGGTTCACTGAGCCTTCCATCCTTTTGAGGTCAGTAAAATGAGGACCGATTGTTGGAGGCAATATGTTGACTTTGTAAACCGCTTAGACAGGGCTGTAAAGCCCTGTGAAACAATATAAGTCTTAAGTGCTATTGCTAGTTACTGGTATGTTTCTGGGTACAATTCAAGATGCTGATTGGCAACTTTAAAATTTAACTGTCTTGAGACCGGATTACCTGCTGGATTGCCTTTTTTCAAGCATCAACCCATCCAATTCAATCTAGCAGATTGGGCACATTGCAAATCCTGTCTCAGCCAAAGATTTAACAGCTGGTGGGGATGAGAAGATGGGCCTTTTCTGCAGGAGCCCCCACTTTGTAGAATATCCTCTCCTTGGAGAATGGCCCCAACTGTTAGCCTTTGAGAAAGCTTTAAAACCCTGACTACGTTTGAATTTGCTAAGAGCCCTGTTTCTTGGCTTTACTGTTGAATGGTCAAGTAATGTATAATGTGAAGGTATATATAAACAAATTCTTTTCTCACCCTTATGGATTGTATGTCTTTATCAATCTCACGTTCTCTAACGGATGCCTGGGAGTTTGAGCATTTTATAGTATCTTAGCTTTCCTAGCCCTTTTACAAAGAATTCAACCCAACACAACTTCCTCCTCCTATTTTCCCCATAACAGTAACCTTGTGAGGTGGGTTGGCTGAGAGAGAGTGACTGATCCAAAGTCACCCATTTGGTTTTCATGACTAAAGCACTTTTTATCCTTCTACCTTAACCACTAAGCTCAAACGGACTCTTTGAGACAGAAAGCTCTGATGTTCTTCCTAGAATATATTGGAGCCACTCCCCCAGCTTAGGAATCACAGCCCTGAGTACTCCTATCATCACTGGGACTACTTGGGCCTTTACTTTCCGCATAATCACCAGTTGCTCCTTCAGGCTCTGGCATTTCTTCAGTTTCTGATACTTCCTTCTGATATTGCTGTCACTTTGCACTGCTACATCTATCACCACCACTCTTCTGTCTTATTAGTACTACCACAAAGTCTGATTGGCCAGTAACTCCCTGTATATCTGGATCGGGAAATTCCACAAGATATGTTACCTTTTTCATTCTTCACGACTTTCTGTGAGATCTATCTGGATTTAGGAGGATATATTATATGCAGATGTTCCTGTATACATGCCAGTTATATATATATATATAATATAATCTGTAACCTGTCCAGAATTATTGATTTGGGATGGATGGCTATAGAAATTGAATTAATTAAATGAACCAATAAATAACTTAAAAATGCATATAATAGTAGCAATTACCAATATTAGTACTAATCTTCAGTAATAAGTAGAGATGCAGAATTAGGCAATTTAGGAAGATTTCTAACGAGATTTCTAGAGCACTTTTTGTAGTAACAGTTTTTCCCAACTTGTAATTTCAGGTTTTGCAGTCCCAAGAGGCCTGCAGATACCTGCTTGGGAAAAACCTAGTCATACTTTGATCTGGAAATTGCATACAATCTACGTTTTGTTTTATTGTTAATATTTTCTAAAATTGGGATTTAAAACAGGTTGCAAGTTTAAAATGTTAACGTGCTGACAATTTTAGTTGCTATTAGTGGGAGTAGGGCAAACCGCTTTTTGATGACAAGCTTATTTCAAAACTAAGTGGCAATAATGTGCAATACTGTGAAAATTCACTGAGCTACAATTTAGGACCAAGTTTGAATTCTTTTGCAATCCAGAAATAAAGAAAACATTTCAAAATTGCTGAGAATCAAACAGAAGCTTTGGAATAGCTATTTAACTATTTATCTAGATAAATAGATATTGGGCATCAGGTTGAGTTATTTTCTACTGCTGAAAGAGAACTTTACAATAATTTTCAATGTAGTGAAACTGGTGTTTCTGAAAAAAGCATCTACTAAAAAGACAGCTGGGAAAATATTTACAGGTCTGTCTGTCTGTCTACATCCATCCATCTGGGTATAACAGTGCATTGTAGGGCAATACATTTTCAGTCGAGGTACTTCAAATGGGTAAATTACAGAATGTGTTCAAAATCTGAAACCCATGACTCCCATGGAATTGAAATTTGGCAAAGTTTATTAAAAAAAAGTTCATATAAAAATTATAAAGCATTTTCTGACATAATACAAAATGTCATAAAGCATTTCCTGTTGTGAACGGCTGATGTTTGGCTATGCTATACAGTTCAACAAGGACTACATTTCAAGCCGGATACATCTCTGAATATCTTCCTGAATTTTAAAGAACTTTTTTCAATACATTAGTAGTTCTGCCATGGTTGAAGATATTGAGGAATCCGGGAAGGTAGTTTATCTCTGAAACAATGACCCAAAAGGTTTGTCCTCTTTCATAAACTTTCCCTCAGATCTCTGATTGCTGTATTTTTATAGCTCTGCTATATAGTTTTAAAATATACTGCGAATATTACTTTATGAGGCATATCAATTATAACCATATTTTACAATATAAAAGATATCTTGAGGATTTATTTCCCATCGCTCCTCATGATTTTAAGTATGCACAAACAGTATTATTTTAAATTGAAATTAGGTGCAAGAGACAAAGGTTTTCCTGATTTATACAAATATTAATATACCACCCCAATCCAGAGATTTTGCCACTTTACCAGAGCTCAAAAACACTCAACCCCAACAACAACAACAAATAATCAGCATAAATAATAAAAATACACTGCAATATACAATATAGCTGCTGAGGATAGTTACATACTTACCATCCTCTTTTGGCTGCATGGCTACCTTTGCGCGTCCTCAGGCAAGTTGCCTGATTTACACATTAAGTTGAATCGCAGGGCTTAGTATAATGACATGACTTATACTATATCATTTCGCCTGATGTGGAACGTTTTGAATTCTCTCTTTTTAAGAAAATGACACCCTGACATCCGAACACAGACAAAGTGAAAATAAACAGGGGTAGAGGAGGTGAAGTAGAATCCATTTGCCATCCTGTTCCTATACTTTTTGTATCTTGTATCTGATTTTCAAACCTATATTTACGTAGTAAATGGGATTTGTACTCTTCCTAACTGCGCTTATACACATGCAGCCTTACAGTTAAGCAGTAATTGTGTCTCAGGGTTTGCTACGCTGTTTACCGCCGTAGTAGGATATCAATTCACTCAGCCTTCCAAGTTGTTTACTTTGTGTCAATCACTCAACTCAAAGTTATTTATTATCTAACGGAGGGAGAAATGCCTCCTAACGAAGAGGGAGGAGCCAGACTGCGCCGAGGGGCGGGTGGAGAGAAAAGATGGAGTAACACTAAGTAAGGGAAAATTCCGACGTGCGCAACTGGTTCCGTTTTCTCTCTGGTAGCTCGGAGCAAGATGTCTGGGGAATTGACTAGAAGCTTGGGGAAAGGTGAGAAAGCGCTCTGAGTAGGAGGGGCACCTTCATCTAATCGGGTTTAAGGCAACCTTCTTTTCTCTTCTCAACCCTCTGTGGGCTGGTCTTCACGCACAACGCTTTTCAAGAGTTGGGGGATGACATGCAATGGGATTTTGGGGGGAATATGTCGTTAAGGATGCTACTCCTAATCGCTGGTCTTGTGTGGCCAGAGGCAGTGAGTGGCTTTCACTATAAATAGGATTTAAAATGCTGCATATCTTAAATGATGCAGCCAAATATGTGTTGAGTACACCTACTATGACTTTTGGTGGAATGTATGCTTCGGATATGCAGCCTTGCCCTAGTATCTTTATTGTATGCATGTTAACAGACATTAAACTTGAGTGCATGAAGCGGCTTATAATTTGGCCTGTAAGAATTACTTCTAACAAAAGGATGTTTTGTATTCTTTCGACTCATTCTTTTCTATTATGACTCAAATGTAAATAGTTCTATTCATAAAACTACCCATGAAGCTTGGGTAGTTTTAATCTTGGTTTATTGAATTAACTTTGGATTTCAGCAATAAGACTGAACTATATAGATTGAACACACTGGGTGAATTTGTACAACACACTGAAACATAAACACTACACAAGTTTAGCATATTGAATGAAGGCAGGCTGTACAAAATAAACTATTGGAATGAGTAACATTAACTACTAGGTAAATAAACAATACTTGCTTTGAGGGTTTTAGTCTCTACCTTTATCTTTTTTCTTTTTACAATCACAATTGAGCCAAAATTTGTTGCTAAGTGGGACATTTATTAAGTGGATTTTTCCCTATTTTACAGCTTTTCTTACCACAGTTAAGTGAATCACTGAAGTTGTTAAAGTTAGTAATGCAGTTAAGTGAGTCTGATTTTCAAATCAAATCAAATTTTATTCGTCACATACACAGTCATACATGGTATGAAACTCCCATTGACTTTGCTTGTCAGAAGGTTACAAAAGGTGATTACATGATCCTGGGACACTGCAACCATCATAAATATGAGTCATTTGCCAAGCATCTGAATTTTGATCACATGACCATGGAGATGCTGCAATGGTCATAAGTCACTTTTTTTGTGCCATTGTAAATTTATTTATTTATATATTTATGTTAGATTTATATTGCCGCCTATTCACCCATGGCAACTCAAGGCGGCTTACAAGTATAAAGCCACATTAGATTAATAAAACTAGTAGTAGAAACAAATAAATTATATAATAAAATCACTATAATACAATAAAATCACCCGTGCCTACCCCCCATCTGGCAACAGCAGATCACACGAAATTTGAACAATCACTAAATGAACTGTTATAAGTTAAGGACTACCTGTATTATACTTCTTCATGCCCTTTTTTCAGGTGGCTTATTGTTTGCAGGATAGAATGTAATTTTTGTTAATTCTGACTGGAGATTGTCTTTCAGGAACCCCTGCTCCAGGGCCAGTGCCTGAAGGAACCATCCGCCTGTACAGTATGCATCACTGTCGTTTTGCACAGAGAACACGGCTCATCCTGAAAGCCAAAGGAATCAAGTATGAGCAGATACCTGTCTCCTATATTCATTAGGACTTAATGTAAAAATACCAACATCTGTTTGGTTGAAAATTAGCAGAGTTGGTAGATATTTGGGCTTATAAAAATTTTCTTTAAAGACACTTATTTTCTTTCTCTTAGTGCTATAGAACATTTTCAATTTCAGATTTGTTCTTTTGTTCAATAGAGGATTCTGCTCCAGAAAGATTTCCTTTGAGAACTAGTTTAAAAACAGAGAAAGTGATGGATGCTTTAAAGGGAGAGTGGTAGTTGTTTGCTTTTAAAATCCTAGCAAGTGTTTCTTTTGCTCTGATTTTGTAATAAGTTTTCTTGATCATTTCAGGATTTCATGTGTTGTGATGATTGGAGGTCATCTTCTCAAGACTGATTGAATGAGTATTTCAGGCATAGACTTGCCTGAGTTACATTCCTTTTTGGATTCCAAAACACTTTGAAGGAATGCTGCATTTATTTTTTTAATATTGTCCCCTCTGTCTTTTTACATAGTGAGCCTGTGCCTATGGTCCATTTTATTATAACGATAAGCTGTTGTTTTGTACAACTATAGGACTTAAAAAAAAAAATGCCATAGAAGTTGAGTTAATGTCTGGATTCTAAAGATGAGTTTAATTTCTGGTGGCTTCATAGATGGGTCTTTTAATGCAGATTTCTTGGCAGCAGTAGGAAAGTGATCCACCTTTGTTTTCAGCGTGCTTTTTTAAATTCCCAGGTGATTTTGTACTCTAATGCTAATAAAGACTGCTGCTGTTGAACATCTGAGATTATCTAGGTGCTACTAAAAGATAAAACTTGCTTTATGATGAATTTAATGTAGGGTGATTACACTAGGGAAAGGTTATTGTGAAGTAAGTGAGGGTTATTTTCCTAGCCATGCCATGAAATCCAAAATTATTATGGAGCACGGTGTCAGTCTGCAAATGGAAGCCAGAGATATTAACTGTTCTGCTTTCCTGGTTGGATGGTGCAGAAGTAGCCTTATACAGAGACACACAGATATATCCATAAAATCAGAATCTAAAAATCTGTTTTTCCAGTTTCCAAGAGTTAATATTACCATGTTGTATTTTTCAAGCAGCATAGAGGAGGAAATTACTAGTCATATTTATTTATTTGTATCCTGCCTTTACTATTTTTACAAATAGGTCAAGGTGGTGAACATATCTAATACACCTTCCTCCTCTTATTTTCCCCACAACAACTTTGAATCACCTCATTTTTATAGAGTGTCTTAGTAATAGATTCCTGAAAAAATTAATCTGATGGTTTCATCTCATTCTATTTAGACATGAAATTGTTAATATCAATTTGCGAAACAAACCAGAGTGGTTTTTTGAGAAGAACCCCCTTGGAATGGTACCTGTGCTAGAAACAAGCAAGGGTCAGCTGATCAATGAATCTCCAATCACTTGTGAATATTTGGATGAAGCTTACCCTGAAAAGAAGTTGTACCCTGCGGATCCTTATGACAAAGCTTATCAGAAAATGCTCCTGGAATACTTCTCCAAGGTATTACTGAAGCATAGCAAGAAATTCATTTTAGTGTGAATAAAACTAATAGTTGATATTTTGATATTGCATTGATAAATCTATTTGAAAGTATGGCTTCTTTGAGTTTTAATATATGTTTGAATAGGCAAAATGAATTCTGAAAAAGATTTGATTCATTGATAAAAGGAAAGGTAATGAACCATCTTAAGATAACTGGACAATGCAATCTCATGCTAGGTGAAGGTCTAGGGTTTAAATTATGAGCAACTCAATGCTTTAAAAACTAGCTGCTTCTGCTGTAATATGCTTTCTATGATACCTTGTACAAAGCCTAACATGTGGAAATTTGATTAGAAACGTTGTTAGAAATATATGAGGTAAAGTTGGGGAAATAGGTAAAAGGGTCTATAGTGATTATGGAAGATTTTTGATTCCTAGGTGAGAGGGCAAAGTAGGATTATATTATCTAACTATACTCTTTGAACAGGACTGGGACCAGTGTTGATTTGAGTGGTATGCTGAAGGGCAAAGATATTTTGTTAATTTAGGGATTTGTGTTTCACATTCTTTCTTCCCAAATATTAAATCAATCCATGCCTGTGTGGAAACTCTGTCAGGTACAAAAGGTCGAGTCTCCAAGTCAATTGATGTATTGCTACTCTTGCTTATGAACAGGGATATATACTGAACTAGTGGGTAGCACATGCTTGGAGATAAATAAGGTCAGTGGGATTTAAGAGAGGTTGAAGTTAGTTCACTTGATTCTAGGCTGATTCTTCTATTAACTCTGCTCCCAGATATAGCCAGAATTCCCCAGCTAGCATTTTGGGAGCTGAAATCCATACATTTTAAAGTTACTGAGATTGAGAAACACTGCTTTAAGATTATTCATTGAAGAATATGAAGAACGCAACAAAGGTTTTGGGATCACTGAATGAAAATTCTGTTGGTTAATGAAAACTCTTTTGGCAAGGTAACTGTTACTCTCTGAATCATAGTCAATATGGTGAGTTTCAATGTGAACAAGGGAGTAAGTAGGTAGTTTAGACATAAATCATTACTATCATCTATATCTCATATAAGGTCATTAAAGGAACCTTATTTTTAATTTTTTCCTCTACATTCTGAATGTTTGGTAACCCCAAACTACACTGGATGTGATTAATGCTGCCTTATTCAAAAGGATCTCAAAGCTATGATTTGGGATTATCTACTTTATAGGAGCTGTTAAGTAAATACAGGTAGTATTTGGTTAATGACCCTTTGTTCAATTACTATTCAGAATTACAGTGGTGTTGAATAATGGTTAGTTACAATTAGGCCTCAAAGTTGTTTGTCCCAACAACCTGTCGTCACTTGATCACAATCTGGGAACTTGGCAACTGGCTCTCATCTGCAGCAGTTTTAGTGACTCACACTCACATGATCACTATATGCAATCTTCCCTGCTGAGTTCTTAGAAGCAAAGTCAACATAGGGAAGCCAGCAGGAAAGGTCCCAAGTTGCTTGGGAAAGTCTCCTCCACCTGCCCATTCTCCCTGACCCTTGAGCTCACGCCCAGCCTTTCCACCCATTCCCACATCCCCACTGGCCACTCACACACTGTTGGGCACCTGCCTTCCAACAGGGGGCAACAGACACCCCGTGCTCTGCCACATTTGGATTGTATCTTCTTCACCACTCATGTAGCCTGGCTCACTCTCTTTCCATCCTTGCACAACTTCTCCTACCTGGCTGCAGCTCTCCTAGGTCTCGCTGGGTTCACATGGTGCTTCCCTCTCCATTTGGACACCCTTGCTCACTGTCTTCCACCATGCCTGTCTGCTACTTGTGACCTCTTGTGCATCCTCTCCCATCTAGCAGCAACCACCCCAAGCTCACTGCGCCTGTGGTATATCTCACCTCCATTTGTGCCCTCTCAAGCATAATCTTCCACCAAGCAGTAGCCACTTCAAGCCCTGATGTGTTTGGGCTGTGCTTTCCTGGCCAGTTCCCTCTTCCATCTGGCAGCACCCACTTACCTGCCTGTCAGCCTGCTTGCAAGCCACCTGGTACTAGCTACTTCCTGTCAGCTTACCTGCTGAAATTGATTGTTGGAAGACAACAATGGTGAGGAGGTGTTTGCCTAACAATTTGCAATTCTTGTTTAACAGCAGGGATTGCTGACACTAAGCAATGTGACGCTTTGCTTAGCAATGGAAATTCTGGTCCTAGTTGTTCTAACACATACGATCCTATTTTTATTTATATGGACAGTTTATTGTCTTCCTTGTTGATGATATCTCTGTATTCCCATAGTAATTTTTTTTATTTTTTGAATGAAAATCCTACACTTCTGTTTAGCTTATATCATTTCTGATTTATTTAGCTACATCCAATATGCATCAACTATATTCGGGCTTTCAGAAATGGTGAAGATGCATCAGCATTAAAGAATGAGTTCCAGGTGAAGCTTCTGAAGCTTGAAGAGGTAAATGATTGATGACCTTAATTGGCAAAATAGTTCTGGAGGAAATGAAATTGGGGGGGTGGGGGGGGGAATGAAGTAGAGAATTCCCTGATTCCTATATGCTAGGTTAAGTTTTCTATTGTGTTCCCATCCAGTCATTGCCATTTTAAAGACAAAGTTGTTTTTTTATTGTATGATACTCTGATCCTGACAATATCTTGTTGAGGGGTACCTGAACTTTCAGATCTTCTAGTTTAAATACGTAACTTCATTCAATTTATATGAAGTTGCTTGAATCTGCCCTTTAGGGGGAGCTATTCTCATTCTCATACAGTACTTAACGTAGATGTGGTTTTGTCTGAGACGATTCCAGGCAACTTACTCTTTTTACAGGAGAATTGCATGGCACAAATCTTAACAACTTTGCATCCCTTATGCTTCTTGCATTATTTAAATATTTATCTAACTTATAAAAAAATATTTTTATTTTAAGAAAACTTAGTCCAGCACGAACTCAGCAGGTGTTCATGTTTTGAACCGCTTCTTCTACAGAAAGGGAGGAGAGGGGCTTATAGATTCAGGAGGATGTAGAATGGAAAGAGAACTGAAAAGAATCCACAAAGCAGCAGCACTAGAAAGCTGGCTGAAGCCGGGTCTATCATTGCCCTAAGCTTCAGTAATATGGACTTATTATTCTCTTCCTGAAATCCCAGCAAATTCATACACGGCTTCTGAAGAGATGTAAAGTTCATGTCATCCTTAGTGATTCACTGTTTCTCTTGCCATTGCTTTTTAGGACTACTAACAGTTTCTTCTTTGGAACTTATTGGACAGATTCCTATTAACATTCTTTCTGATATTCCTAACTTTAGCTAGGAAAGTTGGCAAACTAATGGGATCTATTTTGTATGAGAGGTGATGTTCATGTATATCATTAAGATAAAATGGTGTGACAGATCAGACCTTTGTTTTAGATCCAAAATGAATTCCCAAATCTCCTGAGCACAAAAGATTATATTCCTCATTTCTAGCCAGTTCTTTCCCTTACAAAAGAAATCTGACAGAAGTTACATGTGTACACAGTAATAAGAAAATATCTGAAGTATACCTTAGATGAGTAATGCCCCCCAGTAATGTTCCCAGCTCTGTGGACCAGTGGCAGTGGGGGAGAGGGGATAGTTTTGCACATGGGCCTTCCACAAATGGGACTTTGCACATTCATCCACCACTTTTGCAGCATAGTTCCCAACAAACTGCAACCTGGAACGAGGCTGCTGTCTGGGTGATCCCTGCCCTAGACAGGTAACTGTCTATACCAGTGAGGGTGAACCTTTTAGAGATCAAGTGGCCAAACTTCAAGTCTAGCTTGCATGCACAAGTGTGCACCTGCATGTGCACCAGAGAGCCGAAGACCAGCTGGCCAGCAGGGATGCGGGAGCATTACAACAGATGCAGTTCTGCAGGAAAAGCAACTAATGTCCATGAGGTGAGATCTTTTTCTTTCACAAGAAGTTGGAATTGATTGACTTTTTTTTTTTTAGTCCCACAAACTTCTGCTTTCCTGCAAACGATGGTGAGAAACACCACGGAGAAACGCAGTGGAGCTAGCTGGGGTGATGGCATGCATGCTCACAGCGAGGACTCTTGAGTGCCACCTCTGGCTCATGTGCCATAGGTTCGCCACCATGGTCTGTACCAGACATGGGCAAACTACAGCCCACGGGCCACATCCGGCCCGTTGGGCTTTTTAATCCGGCCCGCCGAACTAGCAGGAACCAGCCCAACGAAAAGCTAAGCATTATGTGCTCTGAAGTAAATTATTAACTCAGATGGTAAAATAC
>JAEANM010011115.1:0-15439 GCA_017656035.1 Myanophis thanlyinensis
CAGGAAGCCAATGCAGCTCGCGCAGGAGAGGTGTAACATGGGAGCTTCGAGGAGCTCCCATAATTACCCGCGCAGCCGGGTAATGTTGCCATTACTTCTGCTCGTAGAATTTCTGAACTGGCTGCTTTGTTGGTCCGACAAGACCTGTGCATATTTTATCCGAATCGGGTCGTACTTAGTTTGGACTCTTGTTTTATTCCAAAAATCAACTGTTGGTTCCATAGAGCACAAGAACTTACTTTACCGGACTTCTGTCCCAAGCCGGTCCACCAGAGGGAAAAGTCTTGGCACACCTTGGATGTACACAGGACACTTAAGGTTTATATTGCCCAAACTGGTCCGATCAGGAGGACAGAGTCCTTGTTTGTAGCCTTTCACCCCAGTGTTTTGGGGAAGCAGGTGACCTCTGTTACCATTGGTCACTGGATTAGAGCATGTATTGTAGGTGCTTATCAATCACAGCAATTGCAGGTCCCAGACCATTTAACAGCACACTCCACCAGGAGTGCTGCTACCACAGTGACTTGGTCAACCCGGGCGCCTATTGAGTACATCTGCAAGGCAGCGACCTGGTCCATGCCTTATCCTTTTATAAGGCATTACAAAATTGACAAATATGCATCCTCCGATGCTGGTTTTGGCAGATGCATACTGCAACAGGTGCAGCAGGAGGAGACGCAATAGACCACATGTAAGTGCCCACCCATTGGACTGCCAACTTTGGTATGTCCCATTCTTGGATTGTATTCTCAGCACTATGGAGAACGGACGTTGGTCCTATCTGATACGCTCCTTCTCGTTTTGCTGAGAATACAATCCAAACCCGCCCTTTGTGGATAAGGGGTAGGAAATCTTATTATGGACAATTATTGTATCAGCCCTTTACACTTGTTTGTGGAAGAAGCAATTGCTTTTTTGCAGGAGTTCCCACTGCCAGTCAACATCCTTCACCGAAAAACTGGAGAGGCCAGCAATAGGCACTTCACGTTGATTGGCTCAGTCCAAATATCTACTAGATGGAGACATGCTCATTCTTGGATTGTATTCTCAGCACGAGAAGGAGCATATTAGGTAGGACCAATGCATCTTCTCTGTTACAACCAGAGAACTACAGCAAGCAACCCAATCCCCAATCCATTAGAACTAGGAAGTACATTGAAATGCTATTCAAAGCCACCTGTTTTGATTTACTACTTCGAAGCAGATTCCTACTTTGGTTTGCAAATCTGTTTTAATGGGATGATTGAACTGAATAATGGAAATATTACTTTATATAACTCTAGTCCAAAACCATGAAGTTAAAGCCAGCTTTTAGCTACAGTCACACAATTACCTATATTGTCAAAGATATTCAGTGCTGTATTTTAGAAATTTCTCAACTCTGAAGTAGAGGAAATTCCAGAGACCTGCAGCAGAAGCCATAAACATTATAGTTTTGAAAGTTATTTTTGACACCATTAAAATGTAACTATTCTAGGTAGTGCAACCAATCACAAATTATTTGGAATATTTTATTTTCAAGTATTCACAAATCTCATATATATATTATTCTCTCAGGGTTTCTTTGTGCTTGCCTTTCCTAGCTTGAAAAGTCTTCTCTTCAGTAGTTGTTATTTGTCCCTACAGACTAAGACCCTGAACAAGTTGGTATGATTAATCTTACTTAGATTTAGTTCCGTCTTTGGTATCTGTTTGTTTTATCTTTGTCCATCTCATTTTTCCAGGTTCTTATGAACCATCCTGATTCTTATGAGCTACAACTCTTGTAAATTAATATTTATGTGTTCAAATCTTCATTTACTCTTCTCTATATTTAACTCAATGACTTCTTATTTTTTTATTAAGTTTATACTCTGCCCATCTCACTCTAAATCAGGGTCCCCAACCTCCTGTCCGTGGACTGGCACCGGTCCACAGCATGCCAGAATACCAGTTTGTGTAAACAAGCGAAGCCCCATCCACGGGATGGAGGCAGCATGTGAAGCCATGTCCCTTCCAGTCCACAGAAAAAAACTATATCCATGGAACATATTCCTGGTGCCCAAAAAGTTGGGGGCCGCTGTTCTAAATGCAACTCTTTACAGTTGGTAGGGTTTCTCCATGAAGAGAGGAAGCTGTGTAGCAAGATTCCTATATCTATGTTAGAAATTTTATTGCTCGAGTCTTGTCAGATTAGGTACACAATCTGGCTAATGAGCACAGCTAATATATAGGGTGTTATCACATGGATAAAGGTAATTACACAAATGTTGGTTAGTATTGGAAGAAAACTCTCCTGTGTTTTTCTTAAAAATATTTCATAACCTTTGCTGTTTTAAAATTTGTAGAGTTCAACATGCTAGCTGGGGAGAGGCTGAGGTTAAGAAATGCTACATTACAATATGTACCGGGGCCATTAAAAGAACTTTGTGGGATTTAAATTATAAAAATTATCTCGATTTTCTGAAATGTCATTTAATCTTTTCTAAAATATGTGAAATATTTTTATTAAGAATGGTTTGAAGGTCTGCAGAAATTTTACTGGGTACAAATTGTTTATATTCTTAGGGTACAGTGCATTGAAGTACTATGTCAACAACATCTATTTTTCTTTATGGTGTCCTTAGCAATTGAATTTATTCAGCATTAAAAAATTGTCAGAGTACTTAATTTCTGAGTTCAAATGAATACTTATTTTTTTATCAAAGAAATGCTATAGCAGTTGTTCTCTTAATAATTATTTATAGAATACAAAGGACTAAATTCAGTTGCTTGAGAACTAGATTCAAATGAATTTGGATGCCTTAGTTCCAATTAAATGTTCTCAAAATTGCAACTAGAGGTAAGATAGAGTTGTTACACTGCAATGTTACATGGAGAGAGAGACTACTTAGAGCTAAGTATTATAAAGGCTGCAGATTGACTGCCTTCAAAAAAGTGATGTGCCCAACTCTGCTTTCTTATGTGCTGCTAAGTTTGCCAAATAAAATATTATAAGAAATTGATCTTAGCAATACTTTGAATTTTAAAAATTCAAAATATTAAATTAAAGAATTATTACAATACTCTAATGTCTTCTTAGAAACATTCTCATATCAGTTGCAAGTGACTAGAACATCAAATTTTTAATTTTTTTTTCAATTGGTGTGTAGTGATTATGAATAACCAATGAATTATACTGATATCTACTAGCAAATAATGAAATACTTAAGGAAGATATCCTAGTTTATTTCCTAACTCCCCTTCAGAAGCTGTAAAGTATTCGAGAGCTAATGGGACTGAAATAAGGTAGAGATAGCTAGAATAAAAACAAGAACCGTATTTTTGGCGTATAATACCTACCCCCCCCCAAAAGTGGGTGAAAATGTTTGTGCATCTTATACAGTGAATGTTGCCGAAGCCCTGTCTATCTGCTGACTGTTTTTTGGGACTCCACGTGCCCTGTTTCTGGGCCTTTTGCAAGCCTTTTTTTGGCCTGTTTTGGGGGCTTTTTTTGGCCCTTTTGGGGGCTTTTTTCAGACTGTTTTCTGGGTTTTTTGGCACATTTTTGGGGGGACTTTTGAAAAAATTGGCTGAAAAAGCCCCCAAAATGGGCTTACCCCCCTCAAAAGTGGACCCCAAAAAGCCTTGAAAATAGGCTGAAAAAGCCCCAAAAACGGGCTAAAAAAGCAGGCTGAGAAAAGCTGAAAAAAACCTCAAAAAACAGGCCAAGAAAAGCCTAAAAAAAAGGCCGGAAAATGGGGTGTGCGGAGGCCAAACACTTTTTTGTTTGTTTTCTTCTTCTAAATCTAGGTGTGTCTTATACTCTGGTGCGTCTTATATGCCGAAAAATATGGTAGCTAATTTTCCCTCTGTCCTTCAGCACAGGGTAGAACTAACATTAGATAATGTCATCACTGCATAAGATCCTGATTGTATATTGTAGCCTTTTACCAAGTGTCCACAGGAATGGCAAATACAGATGTGTATTATAGTATTATCATGCAAGTGACACAAATAACCTCATGATCCAATATCAGTTTGATGTCATTGTAGTTTGTTATAGATGGCTTTATAGATTATCTCTGAAACTCCTGGGCCATTGGAACCAGGTTGTTGATTCAGCAATGATCTTATAGGTTTGTTTATTTATGTTTTGAATTCCTCCTTAATGGCACTATTTATTTTAGCAAGTACTGATATGTCAGCCAATTGTAAATCATGTTTATGGAAGAAGATTAAATCCATGCTGTTGGTAAATATATTATATTTATTTTTTCATATCATTTGGTTTGCTTAAAGGAAATCCAATCTTGAAGTCTAAATTCTTTGCACAAAGTGCATTTCTAAGAGATTATTGCATACTGAAACTGCAATGAAAAAATCAGCGTAACATTTCTTTAGGTATTAAAGAGGCTCTTTCAAGTTACATTATCAAGGAAGAGTAACTATACAAAAAGAACATTTTTATAAATGTGGAAGTGAAATAGTCGGGGTGGGGGGAGGCTTTTCCATGAAACTTATCTGTAAAGACTTTGCCAATAGTAAGTTCTGCCTTCAATGTGTTCCTATTATCATAAACGTGGCCAACATTTTTACACTGAATATTTGTTTCAAGGGAAAGTTGAAGTGGTTGCTAGCTCTGAATAATCCATCTGGCTCCTCTGCTTTGATGATTAAACATGGATTTCAGTTTTGGAGACACCCAACATGAACATTTGCAGGCTCAATTTCCAGAATGTCAATCAGAAAGCATACTATGGTTTTGCTTATCACAATGGCATGTGGGATTATTTCTGTAATATATAGTACTAGCAATAGCATTTAGACTTATATACCACAGTGTTTTATAACCCTGATTTACAGAGTCAGCGTATTTCTCCCAACAGCCTTGGTCCTCATTTTACCAGAAGGCTAAGTCAACCTATAGATATTTATGTAATTCTGTAACTAAAACTGGATTTTACAAACATATTATATATGTCATACTTTGCTTGGTGTACCCAATTGTATTAATCCAGTTACTGTAGTTTATACACCAGGGTTTATGTCTTAGTTTAGTGTGTGCTTTCAACCTTTGTAATGTGTTTATTACAAATTAACACATTGTATGAATTAGAATTAGTATAATTTCTTTCATGCTAGTATGAGTTGTGGGTTTGTTTGTTTTTGGTAAAGTTAGTTTTCAGTACCCTACATTGTATTATTATATGATTTACATCCAGGTCTATTTCAGCTGTCATAAGTGTCTTAACCACAACCAATAATCATAACTTGTTTTAAATTATCTTGTTTTAATCAGAAACTCTATTTTAAGTACCATTCAGATCTGAACCAATGTATGTTTAAGCTGCCAGTTGTTTTCCAGAAGATTGATACAGAAAGTAGCTAGAATTTAGAAACCCAGTTTCTTTGCTATTTGCTATGATTTTTTTAAACCAGTTTGGGTACATATATTTTCGATTAGCCTTTTCATATCCCATTATGGAGCCAGTCTTGATTGGGCCTCTACAAGTTTTGGTTGATGTTTTTCAAAGCTCTCTCTCCAGAAAGTTTAGATTAGGAATTGGTTTAGATTAGTTAACAGGACAGTCTAACAATTTATCAGTACACTTGGCCTTTAAAATTTTTGGTATGGGTGGAAATCTAGTAGTAGTTAAATAGTAGCTATGTGCAATTGGCTACAGGAAAATCACTTATTACTCTGCAGGTTGTTGAGACAGAGAGCCCTATTCTCTATAGCAGTAATGATGAAGCATTTAGCTCACTTTTAATCTTTGATTTTTCATAGACTGTCCTGAAATCTCAATCTGGGTCAGGGATTATTAGAATACTAAACTGCCCCCCCCCCTTTTTTTTTGGCCTTGAAGAAAAGAGACAGATGGGAAAAGAGAACAAATATAGACTACAAATAAATGAACTAAAGATGGGTAAAAGCAGATTATTGCTGCAGATCTTTCACAGATGAGATTACTACTCTTGCTTTGTTTTGCATTGGTTTTGACTTTGTTGTTTTGGGGATTGGTTTCTTGAGGGGGCTCCATTTCAAGGATTTAGGGAGATATTTGGGAATTGTTTGTCTTTTGGTTCAATTTATTTTGTCTGAGAATTTGTTTTCTTCCTGATCTTTTAAATAATACGTGTTTTACACACTGCTGAATTTTTGACTATAATACATGACAGTCTTCAACACAGGGGTGAACTTCAGCCAGTTCGGACTGGTTTGCCCGAACTGGTAGTAGAAATTTTTCCTAGTTTGGAGAACTGACAAAATTGGCTGTGGCTTGCCCCACCCCCTTCTCCCCACCAGGTTGCCTGGTTGCCGGGTTGCCTGATCAGTACTCACCCCTGCCTGCTCATTCAGCTGCTCGGCGGTTGCACTGCCCAGTCCCGCTTGCCCGTAACACCCTGCCCAGTCAAATAACCTCATCTTGCACACCTCCCTCGCTGGAGAAGAGTTGCCTGGAAATTTCCACATGGACATGGTGGTGCTTGTGGCCCAATGGACTGCCGCTGATCTGTCTGCCTACTAGATAAGTAAGGGAGGGAAAAGTCTTTTTTCCCCTTCTCCCAAACTCTTTCCCTCACACGGACTCTTCTTTGCAAAGCCATGCCTATGCTCCATTTTAAAATGGGGGGCGGGGGACAGAACAGGCAGTGTGAAGGAAAAAGTCTTCTCCCCCTTTTCCCCAGCCTCCCGAGTTTTAAAGTGGAGCATAAGCTTGGCTCTGCAAGGGACAGTCAATGCAAGGGAAAAGTCTTTTTTTTCCATTCCCCCAAACTCTTCCCCTCACATGGACTCTTCTTTGCAAAGCCATGCCTATGCTCCACTTTAAAACCAGAGGCAGGGGGGAGGTAGAATGGCCAACGTGAAGGAAAAAGTCTTTTCCTTTTTCCCTGCTCTGAAGGCTGGTTGCTGGCCCTATTTGGGCAGGTGTGGAGCACCCGAATTTTGCTGACTGTGTAGGTTCCGGGATCTTCTGTATCAGTGTGTGGGCGAGCAGCCTCACCTGCTGCCCGTCGGCCCGCCCATCACCTCACCCACAGAGCAGCAGGGCTGGCAGTGGTGCATCCAGCCCTGGCAAAGGCGGCAGCAGCCTTCTTCAAAGGTGAAGAGGGACGGCAGTGGGGGTGGTGGCAAGCAGGGGCTTCGGGCTGGGGTTTGTGGGGGTGAAAGTTGCTGGGAAGTGGGGTAGTTGGGGAAACCATAAATGCTTTCCTGGAGCTTCAGTGGTGTCTGCCCTGCCACTTGCCCAAGCTCAGCCCTTCTCTCACGGGCTGCCTCCTTTAAGCTCCGAAGAATTAGTCCCACTTTCATTTGCGGCCTCACCTATCATGCCCCATTACACACACACACACACACACGTTCTCTGTCCACAGAACCTTCCTCTTGCATATTTATTTATATGGTTTTTGCAGGGCTTCAGAAGCCTCTGCAGCGCTCATTTTTGCCAAGAAATAGGATGAAAAACAGGCTGTTTTGGGGCAAAAATCAGCCCTGTGGAGGCTTCTGGAGCCCTGCAAAATGCTTCTGGGGGCTGGGGGGAGGGAATAGAAGATGCCTGGGGGGTTGGGGGCCAAAAAAGGGTGAAAAATGGGCCATTTTTAGCTTCCCAACCTCCCGCCCCAGGCGTCTTGTATTCCATCCTCCAAGCCCCCTGAGGCATTTTGCATGACTTCAGAAGCCTCAACAGCGCTCATTTTTGCCAAAAAATGGACCAAAAAAAATGGGCCAGTTTTTGGTGAAAATGAGCCCTGTAGAGACTTCTGGAGCCCTGCAAAATGCCTCTGGGGGCTGGGGGGAAGGAATACAAGACACCTGGAGGGGGTTGGGAGGCTAAAAACAGCCTGTTTTTCATCTGTTTTTTGGACTCCCAACCCCCCACGCGTTTTATATTCGCACTCCCCTGCCCTCAGAGGTAATAATCTTCATTATTCTCTTTCACTCTTCTCATTTTCTTCCCAGAATCACTCAGCCTTTATGGCCTTCCAGCATTTCCAGGTTTGAGTATTTTCTATGTCATCAAGTGCCTATTTTTTAAATAAACTTTTTTTCCCCGTTTTGCTTAACTTGTAGATCCTACCTAAGTCTGCAAGCACTACTGTGAGGAGATGTCACATTTGTTCTCATAATGATTGTAATTGTAAAGTTTGGTTAATTGGCTGTCTATTTACCAAATTTCCAAGATTTGTGGTAGCAGTATGATATATAAGCTGTAGACAGCATAATAGTTTGGATAAAACAGACATGGGGTACAAGCTTCTCTTTGATAATTACCTTAGTTTTGAATGCATTCTCTTTTATAACATTAGCTAATTTTGCCAAGGTTTCAATAGGCAGACCACCCATCCTTTCCAAGTACAACTTTTTTTTCTTAATTTTCATCTTCCAAAATCTAGGTGCGACTTATACTCCGGTGCGTCTTATACACCGAAAAATACGATAGTTTAAACTACTTCCCCTTCTGCCAAACTCATGCAATATTTATCAAGGGGCCAGGAGTCAGATGCACTGACCTCTGCGGTGCTGCAGTTAAAGAGCTCCCGCATGTCTCCCCCCCCTCCTCACCCCACTTGCATTCTAATTGCTGCACTTGTCCTTTGGCTCTGGAGGTTTCTCACTGGCAACATTTAATGCTAATGGAAGATTATGCTGGGCGGGATGTTCATTCCGTTTGCCGCAGCAATAGCAAAGCTGTCTCTAGTTGTATGGATCCAAGTGCCAAAAATGTCTGCTGAGATTTCTAATGCCCGGGAGAGATTTTCAGCTTTGCTGTCAGCAGCTGGTTGTACGCTGCTGAGAACATGGGACAAAGGGTCAGCTGCTGTGTTGCTGATATTGTGCAGGTTTCTTACTTAGCTCTATTGCACTGTGTTACCAAGTTGTCTTTAAAGAACTGCTTGACCCTTCGCTGGAAGGATATTTGTTCCACTTGACTTTCTGTTTTCTCCTATCTTCTTTTGGAGATTGAAATCAATATTCACTTTTGGGAGCCAGGCTGATCTTTTGTAGAAGTCTTGAGTTCCAACATACTTGGTTAGCGGGAAAGGGAATTGATAGATTTAGACAGGTAATAGTGAAAGATACTTTAGCTCTTCAGCTTAGTTTCCCAGAAATGAGCTCTGAAACATGAAGATTGCTTTTTAAATATCAATGATACTAAAGAGGTATAGTTGGCTGGTATATATAGAAGTTCCTGGTTCATTCTTTCTCATTTCCACTGAAATGCTCTACAGATAGATGGAGGTTTTTTTTTGCCTGTAATCTTGACAATTTACTACTACTTAGACTATATGGACATGTGATTTATTTATTAAGGACCATGTCTGCTCTAGATATGGATGGCACTGTTGCATTGTTGGAAATCTGGTATCCTTAAAATTTTGTCTTCCATTTGCATAAAAAGGTAAATCTAAACTTACTAATATGAAGAAGGGTAAACATCTTAAAGCTCTCTGTATTTTAATAAATTGGAATTACTAATTGCTAATGTAAGAAATGAAGATAGCATTTCCCTACATAGTTCTTATCAATTCTTCATGGTTAGCAAAATAAGAATATTTTTTTAAAAATATATAATGCATGGTTTGTTGTTTTGAAAAACATCACCCACTTCACTTTTTCATGGCATGTATTTTCGAAGCACAGAATGGTTAAATCATTTAAAGAAGAAAATATAGAGATAATGGGGGTATTCTAAGAATTGGAAAATATTTTCATTTGATCTTGTTTCACATCAGCTACATTATGCTTTTCTACTTAAAATAAATTCAAGTATTATTAAATGGAATAGCAGCCTGCCTCCCCCTCCAGGTAATAGGGCCCTCTACCCTCTTGACCTTTCAGAATATCTTATTCTCCACTCAGGTATTGGGCCAGGATGGAAGTTGGGCCCAGTGCATATATATTTTGGAATATGAATGTTGTATTGCTTTGTATGTTTGAAATAGTTTTATTTTTCTGTGCTTAGTTGTAGTGAGTCACCAGAGTTATGTTACATAAAATGGGCAGCCATATAAATCTTCTTAAAAGAATAAATACAGGCAGTCCTCAATTTAAAACCACAGCGGGGACCAGGATTTCGATTGCTAAGCAAGGTGGCTATTAAGTGAGTCCTGCCCTATTTTATGACACTTTTTGTCATAAAAATGGTTAAGAGAATCACAACAGTTGTTAAATGAATCATGATTGTTAAGCAAATTCAGCTTTCCCCATTGACCTTGTGAGATTCTCTGGGAAGGTCGCAAATGGTGATCCCATGTCCCAGACACGCAAACATTGTAAATATATGAGAGTTTCATGTGCTTGAATTTTAATCACATGACCATGAGGATTCTGGGATGGTTGCAAGGTTGGTTTATGAAGTTTATTTAAAACACTGATAATAGTGCAAATTAATTATCATATTTTTCAGAATATAAGATGCACCGGAATATAAGATGCACCTAGATTATAAGAGGACAACAAGAAAAAAAAGGTTTTGGCCTCCACGTGTCTTGTTTTCCCTCTCCCCAGCCCAAGAAGTACTTTGCAGGCCTCCAGAACCCCCCACACTGCCCGTTTTTGCCGAAAACAGTTTTCCTGATGAATTCCTACCCAAATACTAATCAAACCTGAACCTCCTTAACTATTTTTGGATCAGTCAAGGTCACATAGGGGCTCATCCACAGGAACACTGATAATTATTTGTGAGAGGTGGAGTCATTTGTGGTCCTACAGATCAGATATTGCTCTTGCTTAATTTAGGGAATTCTGACTGTCATTGGAAATAATGGACAACAATATTCCTGGGTTACTTGTTGGGTAAGTTTGCTCGAGGCTAAATTGCAAAATCTACAAATGTTTGTGAGAAAAGGTTTGACTTCTAAGGCCTTTCAAGATCAGTACTTCATTAGCATCTTTTGTCAATCAAAATCCTTTGTGTCTGAAGAAGAAGAGTAAGTGTTATGACACCAAAAATGACTTAACATATTTAAATCAGACATTGGGAAGCAGTCATTGAGATACTGCTGGTTTGCAGCAGACAAACAGAAATAGAGTATTTATGTTTTGTGTCACATTGTTTTGTGAATGATGCTGACATATAACTTACAGCCTGGCTAAACTGTAACATGTTGAGGGTAGATATTTGAGAGATCTGCTTGGGTTAGTGTGAAAGTTGACTACTGTGCTAATTTAAAAACTTCTCAGTAAGTATGTTGCTTACTGTGGCAACCACTTGCACATGTATACACCAAAGCTTTCTCTCTGATTGATTGGATGCTACTAAGATGATTTCCCAAAGTGATTAAGTCTGCTGTGGAGATATGGAAACTAGTTGCAAGTAGTCTTGACAGAGGGACTTTTGATGACCCAGCAGAGCTGAGAAACTCATTTATCTATTTCAGGCAGTCACAAAGATACCATACTATTGGTACATTGTTAAAACGTGCAGTGAAATTTGTAAGCATTGCAGGTCTTTTTACCTTATATCATGTAAGAGGAGAGATGTGTTGGTCTGTGACAATGCCTCTCTGGATTCTATATAGGAGTAACAGGCCAAACTGCACAAAGTAATTAATGGATTCTAGTTTGACATCAGGACTCAAAACAAAGCTATATCACAGACACTCCAGTTCAGATCTCAAAGTAGCCTTGATAAAAAGAAATTTTACCAGCACAATTAAGTGAGAGATTTCTGAACTACATCAACTACATCAGAAGGTTTCAGGGTATTTCTGAAGGTCCCAGCAAACACAATGGATGTTTAACAAATCACAGTTGTTAATTGATAATATACTTGTAATCTGTCTCACATGCAACCCATGTCTACATAAAACGCACCTTCTGTTTTTTTTGCTTCCACAGATCAATTTTGACATCTATTGCATTTGATGAAGACCTGTAACTCACATAGCTAATTTGTGTTAGTCTGAAAAGTTGCTAACAGACTCTTCCTGATTTTTACCTTACATCTTAAGTTTTTGAGTGTTATGTGATGTAAAGTACACCTTTTAAGTACATCTTTAGGACCAAAATAAAAAAAAAACAATGTGCTTACAAACATTTATGTCATAATATACTTTGTAGTTTTAATTAGATTCAAGTTATCAAGATCCATAATTCGGCATTTAATTCATAAACTGGTGCTTGTTAAATGCACCTACTGTAACATTGAATATTAAGCCTGTATCTTTCTAAGTAAATAATTACCTTTTTCTAAAGTACTTGTCTTTTTTTCTTGTTGTTGCTATATCTCCATAATCAAAGCAAAGCATAGTCTCTCATTGGCTGTTTTCCCACTTTGTATCAAAGATCCATTCTAGATTAGCAGCAACACTATCTGTATCCTGAGATGGTAAATTACACTTGAGGAACAGTAGTGTTTTATAGATCATAGTCATGTCTTTTAAATTTTCCAGACAGATGAGTGCTATGTGGTAGCTTTAAAGGCATGCATGGCCACAATTGGTGTCTTGTTTATAAAGGGCAATGTAAATGTTGTATGATGTTGAGATGCAGGAAGAGATTGTGTCCACTTCCTCGTTTTTCTGCAGCAGTATCTTTAGATCCTTTGCCTGCAATTTAGAAGCTTTTCTGCAAGGCTTCCTTAGCTATTAGATGATTGCAGGATGAGATATTAATATTTTAAACGTAAAAATATTAAAGCAGGATGTAGTCTTTTTAAAACCATATGAGTCTGGAGGCAAACAGCTCTCTTCCTCCTACTACCTGTGTGGAAGGATATTTTACCAAGGCAAATGTAACAGCGCATTTAAAATATTTTTTAGAACATGAGCATATTGAGTTCTATTAAAGCCAAGACCAGGTCTGTAATATTGAATATTTTCTCCCAGTTTTAGAAAGAGGAAATTCTCTAAAAATGCCAGCTAGCTACTAAAAGATTAAGAATATAAAAAATAACTATTTTTTTTAAAGCTTCTGACATTCCAAACCTAACAGATGGACAATAACCATTTATGATTAGCTGGGAGACTTGCACATTAATTTTTCATACAGTAGGACCACCTGAGTGACTGAATTCAATTACAAGCTGCCTCCCTTTCTTGTTGCCCCCCTTTTCCCTCCCCGTGTTATTAATGTGGCACCTCCATAAAAGAAATGGAGGGACCTGTTGAAATGTGAAACTCTTATTTCTTAGCATGACCCCCTAGATAATTAGGGTTAAATTGATATGCTATCACACTGGTGACACATTTTATCTGCCTGTGTTTGTACAAGAGGATACAATGGTGGAGGAAGGACCAATTTGTGTCCTCCTTTAACTAACCAGACTGAGATAAAAGGTGTCACTAGGACGATAACATCCTCCTCGCCTTGCACTCTTTTATTGTTGCTCCATTTGTTCCCACCCACCAAATCCTGTTCTTTCATTCTTTCAATACCCTCGGCCATATTTTAGCTCCATGCCATTGCATAATGATGCTGTGCTAAATGTGTGTGCGCTATCTGAAACCCTGGCTGACAGCCTTGCCTGATAACCAAATTCCTGGCCATCTATCACTTGCTGCCTCTTCTCAACTTGAAAGTGATAACCAAAGCATGGCTGTTTATCACGGCAAGCTGGGCTCTTCTTTTCCAGATGGAAGAAAAGAGAAGGAAACCCATGTGACCTTGCCTCCAATTTACTTTAGCTTTCCTTCTCTGCCATTTCAGAATGGCAAAACTGCCATGTACTGCCAAGAACACCTCCTTGACTTATAATTTTAGTGCAAAAATCTTTTTTTTTAATTTAATAACTCTGAAAAATATTTATTATTATTATTATTATTATTATATTGTAATTGGTGTATATGTGCACAAAACCAGCGTAATGCCTTTTAAAGTTAGAGATGGAGTTCTATTGAATGGCTCTCCTCAATTGTTATCAGAATAGTATGCATGCACACATATGTGCATATCCAGATTGCACTACACTTAGTAAAGTGTAGAACCTAATTGGAAATTGCAAAATGTAAATAAGGGCAAATATGTTCTATTCTCTGAAAAATATAAACTTTAGTTGAGGGGCTTGATATTATGCTTTATATAGTAGTAGGAACCATGAAAAATAAGACTATATAATTATTATATAATGAACATGTGACAGTGATGGTCATAATAAGAAATCAGAATAATAAGAAGAAATAAGAAAATAAGAAGGAATCAATAGCATGGCTTGTCTCAATGGCATAGATATTTTGTCTCCATGGTGAGATGTGAATGGGAAATGCTAATGGGTCCAACAATATAATGTGAGGCATAATGTCCAACAACATGGTGAGATGCTAATGGATCCAACAATCAGGGTGGATTTGATTTAAATCAAACTGATTTAAATCATGTAATACAATCATGATTTAAATCACTAGTAAAAAGGCTTAATTTAAATCAACTCTATTTAAATCATATTTTTTAAAGAGCAACTGTCATCTCTTTCCCACAGCGGCTCCTCCTCTGACCTGCTGTTGATTCACTGACAGTCCCAATATTGCAGAATATACAGCCTCATGCTACATAATTAAGCTTCATTTCATGCCAAATAAACTAAATTATTAATGTCTCTCAAATAGAAAACTTATCTTTAGGTAGATTTTTACTCCAAAAGTATTTTATTAAAATAAAGTTGATAAAAATAAAAAAATGATTTAAATAAAAAAAATCCAATTTAATTTTTAAAAATCTGGTTGGTTTTTTTTTTTAAATCATCAATTTTTATCCACCCTGCCAACAATATAATGTGAGGCTAATGTCATTATACAGTACCAATGTTTCCCAGGAACTGGTACTGTATTTCACTGTTTATGTAAGTAGTAAATGTCTATGGAGATTCTCAATCATCTGGATCACGTTTGTCCCAAAGGTACTTTTTCAAGAGGCAACTGGACTTTCTATTTTTCTTTGAAGATGTTTTGCTTCTCAGAGCTGAAGAAACTTCTTGGATAAGAGTTAAAACCAGAAAGTTCAGTTGCCTCTTGAAAAAGCACCTTTAGGACATATATAAGGTAAAGGTTCCCCTCGTACATACGTGCTAGTTGTTCTTGACTCTAGGGGGACGGTGCTCATCTCCGTTTCTAAGCTGAAGAGCCAGCGCTATCTGATGATGATTCCGTGATCATATGGCCAGCATGACTAAATGTCAAAGGTGCACCCAGCGCTCTGTGTGTGTGTATGTGTGTGTGTGTGTGTGTGTTCGTAGATTTTCATGGGTGCAGGTATGCAGGTCTAGGTTTATTCGGGTCTTTTCTTGTGTAAGTTTGAGAATCTTTTCGCAACGTTTCGGCGAGATCCCACTCACCATCTTCAGGCTGGTGCCTTCTGCTTCAAGCCAGTGCAAGAAGTGTGTGACCGGAGCTGCTGTCTCTATAAATACTAGTGGGAGGGCGTGGTGTGCTGGGCTGGTTGGCTGCGTTGTTGCCTCTTTATTAATTGATGGAGTTAATGTTGGTATAATGGGCTGTGTGATGGCCTTGTGAGTTCTTTTGTTGTGGTGTCCTTGGT